>VDFB02180276.1:0-14047 GCA_007258455.2 Sequoia sempervirens
ATTTTCATTATATTTTATAGTCAAATGAGTTAGTTACTTTCCATTTGTTTCAGCCTCTTAGAGGGTGAGCCTCCTGAATATTTCCTTGTATAGACCTTGGGATCTGGAGACTGCTTTGTTTAAGTTCCTTTCCTTTTTTTTGATCTAGTGAGTGGAGGAGTTTTGGATGTCTTGCCCGTTGAAGTTGTAGTGGTGAAATCTTCTATGGCACTAGGCTCACTCTTGAGGCCTTCATATGTTAGAGCAACCCCTTGTTTCTTTAATTGGGCTACTTGTCCCTTAACCCATTCTTTAGTGTGAGCCACGATTGGTTTAGTTACAATGTCAAGGTCATCAACCTCCTATTCATCCCAATCTATTGTAGGTAGTGATAAGTTGGAGATTGCATTATATCTGGGATTCATAATGGTGTTTTCATCCTCCTTGACCTGGTCTGGTATAGGAAAAAACTGCACCCTTCTTACGAAGTATGCAGTCATCCTCATGTAATATCTCACACGCACCTCTTTTTCATCTTGATAGTCTACCCAAAAATCCTTGACATGATGTAGGTGGGCATGCTCTGGTCTTAGTGCCTTTCTTACATGCCCATATGGGTCTACTTGTGGGTGAGCAGTGTGTATACGAAAATGATACTCTATTAATTCCTTCTTAGAATTCCTCATGTACAGGGAGGTTTGTAATTTATACATCCCCTGATCGAATTCTAAGGGATAAGGGATCCCTACCAAATTTTTGCTACTGAGGATGGTATGCACATGTTGTAGCTGTCAGGAGAGTTCTAGTAGTATGATCTAGTCATTGGGGTATCGGGGCAGCTTATTCGGCCTTTTTATGAAGCCCTGGGCATGAATATATGTGAATTTGGGGAATTGTATAAATAGGAAGGCATACTGCTTTAGGAACACTCGTGTGCTTTGAGAGACCCTTCTCTCAAAATCCCCTCCAAGAAACCAAATGATGTGGCCAATGAAGGCATCATTCACCCTGCAGTACCCCTTCTTTAAGCTTTCAAATTGTAGCTAGGGATATCTATCATAGGCTTTCAATCTTCATCCTGACTCCTCATTAGGTGCCACAAATAATCCACTATACTACCTTTGCTCAGCTAGTGAATAGACCAGATAGGAGGTCATGTAGAATTTAGAGCTCTTTTTTCACATTCATAAACTACTCATAGAAGCAGTCACTTATGATGCCTCCCCAATAGAATGAGATTTTTGTGGTGACATCTTCATCCCCATGGAGGATTTGTTTGACAAAATACACCATCAACTCTTGAAAAAATGAAGCAGTAGGGAGGCCGATTATTCTGCTCAACATGGTTACCAAGTCATGGTAATCCTCATATAAATTGCTATGAAAGAGTTCTTGAGGAACCTTTGCAGCGCTTCCTCTTTTCTCCTTGAGCCAATATTGGTTTATTATTCTTTTGCAACCCATAGGGTCTTCATCCCAAGTTGCCTTTCCTTCCTCCATGGTGGGCATCTCTATCTCCTCAAAGGTAGGAATGTGAAAAAATCTAGTAATTCCCTCAGCTGACATGTTAGTGAGGATGTTTCCATCTCTATCGATGATAGTTCTCGTTTGTGGCTAGTAGGCCTGCCAGTAAGCCATGACCAATTCATGGGCAATGAGAGATGATAGGAAGCCTGCTACTTTTGCAATCCCACTTTGTCTAATTGATCTTGCATCGTTAGTCTTTGGGTGAACCCTAACCCTTTGTTTGAATTCATAAATATTGACGTGGCCGATGATGGTGTCTATGATTTCCTTCCAGTTAGTAATGATTTTTGAACATAGAGGATCACCTTGAAACTGGAACTTCATTTGGTCTTTATCCTCCTTTTCAGGAGGAGTCTTACCTGCTTTCTTTCCTTTGTCCTTTTCTATAGTTGCCTCTGAGAATTGTACACCCAATTCCATATATCATGCAGACATAGATGTAATGAGTACAACCAATTACAAAAGGATTAACATTTAGCCAAAATACTGTGAACTATATCCAATTAGACATCATACGATTAATTAAGTTAAATTTTCTCTTTCAAATGCCATTAGTCACTTTTTGAAGGGATTTTGGACAATCCAAGCCCAAGGGGCCGAATTTCCCTAGCAGGAATGTTGTTTTATAAGGGCGAATAGGCTGGGGCAATCTAAGTGATTTCTCCCATCTTCACATTTTGATGGTTTGAAAGGCTTGTGTCAAAGAGGGCCAAATTTGATCACGTGGGTCGAGGTTGGTTTTCAAATTTGAGGTCATTTTGGTCAAATTTGGGGCCCACAAAGATTTAGGGCTAGAAAGCTATGAGGAGTTTGTTTGCAACACTTGTAAGAAACGGAGTTCTGGGACCCAGAAGGTCAAAAGACAACCAATGGTTTCCTTTAAACTTTGAAGCATTCAGGCTCAGAGGGGTGGAAAGCCAGTGGTGATTTTCCACTTGAAAATGGCAGGCATGACACGAAAGTCTGGAGGGAGCAACCTAGAGGACCAAACTTGACATTTATCTCAACTACCAGATTTTCCTTGCGATGAGTTTCTTGGCAATTAGGAGGTTGAAATCCAGAGGTCAAGAAGACAAGGCAGCTTTTCCTTTACATATCGACCGAAAGGGCACAAAATCTCGGTGGTCGTGCCCAATGAGGGTATGGATGCCAAGGATTGATGTTCATTAGCTTCGTGGTGAAAGGGTGGTTGGGACTCGGGAGGTGGGAGGACATTGTTAGATGGCTATTTGAAATGGCAAAGACATTATGGAAGTTTGTAGATAGACATCCAGGGACTAGGACTTGGGGACATGTTTGGTTAGTTGATTTCTGGGTTTAACTGTAAATGATGAATGAAAAGGTAGGCCCTAGAGCTCGGGTGGATGGGTCCCCTTGCTATTTGCAACGGTGAAAACTTCACAGAGTTTTAGATATGGAAATCTGGGGTTGCAGGCCTTGCAAGCTTAAGCATAAGCCAAAATTTGAGTTTTGTCTTTCGCAAAGTTTAATGGTGATTAGACGACAAAGGTCTAGGATGGCGGGCTCAAGAGTGGACTTTGTTGCCTAAAAATAAGTTTGTTTATTTGCTAAGTTTTGGTAGTGAACGGTTGGCATGGGCCCAAAGGCCACGAATGCCTTGTGTGACGAATGATGGCAGTGTGGTTAAGTTCTGATTTGATCTTAGGAGGTGATTTGGAGGGTTTTTCAAGGTTTGAAGACATGGGTTTCTTGGGTTTTGTCATGTTTGATCAATTAAATACATTTTTAGCCCATATTTATTCATTATTTTTAGAATAAAATCATAAAAAACCCCTCGATCGAATAGATGATGAACCTACCTTGAAATTCCAATGGGACGAGATGTGAAATCAACTAAAGATGGTTGAATGATGATCTTAGACATGAGGGTGGTGCACAATGGATGCACTGATCTCTTTTGGAAAGCACTCTGATCTCCTCTAGCAAACCTGAAAAATGGGGTGATGGATGCACCGATCTCCTTTAGTAAGCACTCTAATCTCCTCTAGAAAACTTGACAAATAAAAATGATAGGTTGGGCCCTATATTTATACCCTCATATGCATTTTATTCTCTCATTTAATGCTTGTATGATAGGGCAGTGGGTTGGTGGATATCAAATTTATGGACGACGGTAGGAGGTTTGGAGCTCGGGGGCCGAAGTATGTGGCCAGATAGCATTTTGAAACTTCCTTCTCAAATTGCCAGTGAAGGGGGACCTGATGTCCGGAGGGCAGAAAAACGCCATAGGCCGGCCATTAGAAATGGGTAAAATAGAAATGAATTTTGGGGACATAAGTCTGATGGGGCAAGCCAAGGATGGTCAATGGTCATGTAATTTTTTTGCAAGTTAAATAGGGCAGCAAACGAGGATCTAAGTTCCGAGGCCTAGGGACGTTGGAACCTCCTATCATTCAGAATGACGAACGCCCAGTGGAAACTTGACGAGGTGGGCTTGGCAGGCCCCAAGGCTGTTGGTAGAAACAAACTACCAAGGAGAGTCCGGAAAGCTCCAGGATTCAATTGAGATGTAGGGGACAAATATGGTCAACCAAAGATGGGAGCTTGAAGGTACGTTGACCATCTGGGACACCAAAAATGGGGGCACACAAAATGAGACAGTGAAAGAATGACCCAACAAAGAAAAATAAAAGAGGGTCCCCATTCTAAATGGGGCGTGTCTGCTGAGGGCACAACAAATGGTGACTCTGTTAGGAAACACTCTTGAGTGTTCTAGGGATAAGAATTCATTTTGGACCTAGAATCTCTAGTTTTATAGACCAGGAGCAGGCTTCCAAAAGTGAACTAGGAGAACAGGATCCTTAGTTGGGTCAGCCTATAGGACATCTCAGAAGTGTGTGTGTTTTGAACTCATTCCTTTCCGCGAGACTGTGACAAGTGGCTGTTACTCCAACCGAGCAAGCTACGTAATTTTTCCAACGCCAAAAGTAACTTGGACATTGCCTTGTTACTAGTTAGGCATCTATAGCCTCGATGGAGTTATCATTGTGATCCGATCCAATGGATATTGCTCTATTTCCAGCCAAGTGTCCATAGCCTCAGTAGAGTTATCCGCACACCCATATGGTCACTTGATTTTAGAATTTCCTTCCTTTTCTATCATTTTATGTTTTTTTTTTCACTTATCTTTTGCTCGACCGTGTAAGCACCAAAGCCTACAATGGGTTTGGGAACCGTAGTGGTCATTGGAGTGGACTTAGGATTTTTCACTTACTCGGGTATTGTAGTAGCCATTGTATAGTCCTTCAGAAATAATTAATATGTGTTTTGTGCAAGATCTAAGATGTGCATAAAAAGAGCCAACCAAAGGTCAAGTTCTAGAGAAGAGTTCAAAAGAGGAAACCATTCCTAGGTAGCCTTTAAGGAGCAATAGTTGGGAATGAATGTTTAGCTGAAAAACACCAAGGACTGACAAAAAAATGAACCATTCATTAAATGAGCATGACCAGCACAATGGGACGGAGAACATCCTCTTCGAAACAAAACAGTTGGGAAATAAACAAAACAGAGTGATGCAAAACAACACAACACAAGCAAGCCAAAAGAAAACCTATTCTAAACAATGTAAATGTATTTAAAGGAAAGAGCTCGATAGAGCTCAAGGTTGGAAGTAATGCTTGAGGTGCTTCCTATTGACTGGAAATGGGACATCTTCACTAGTTAAGGTCTTTATACGGAAAGCAATGCCTCCCAAAATTTTAGCTATTTCAAAAGGGCCAAGCCAAAGCTTGTCGAATTTGTTGTGTCCCCCTTTTTTTTCATGGGCCTTGTCCCAATACAGGACTAAATCTGTGATTCTAAAGGCCTTGATTTTGGCTCGGCGGTTGAACCATCTCTTAACCACACCTTGATGTTTGGTAAAATTTTCTATTGCATAGTCTTAGACTTCTAAATGCAAGAGCTTAGCTAACCGAGCTTCTTTACGGTCCCTCCCTTCGTAAAATTCATTGATAAATTGGAAGGCGGGAATCTTTAGGTGGATAGGAAATACTGGCTCTAGGCTATAAATAAGATGGAATGGGGAATCACCAAGGGCGGCCTTGTGGCAGGTGTGGTCTGCCCAAAGGGAAAATCGAAGCTGGGTGTGCTAGTCCTTGGGATTCCTATCTAGCAATTTCTTGATCACCGTGATCAGGTTCTTGTTTGTGGACTCAGCAAGGCCATTGCCTTGAGGGTAGTAATTTGATGAAAATTTAAGGGCAATTCCATAGTCAAAGGCCTAACTAGAAAATTTTAATGAAGCAAATGTAGGTCCATTATCACACACCAATGCATAAGGACAACCGAAGTGATTTAAAATGAAACTTTCTAGAAAATTAGTAACTACCTCAGTTGTGCATTGCTTACATAAATTTTTTATGTCCATCTAATGCAGTAATCAATAACGGTAAGAATGCATTTGTGCCTCGAAGATGATGGGGGCCTTACCAGACCAATGAAATCAAGACCCCAATGTGGAAACAACCTCACCTCCAACATGGGTTGTAGTGGGACAACAACATTCTTCCCCTTGGTAGCGGTGGTATGAAACATGTGACAAAATCGAACATGGCAATAAGCATCCTTGAAGATAATTGGCCAATAATACCCCGCTCTTAATATCTGATGTGTAGTGGAAGGATCAGATCCATGACCAGTTCTGAACTTGTCATGAAACTCTTTCAAGACCCGATCTGCTTCCTCCTTATCGAGGCATCTCAGGTAAATGCCTTCATGATTGTTCTTGTATAAAATGGACCCTTGCAACATGTAACTACTAGTTTTCAGTCTAAGAGAATGTTTTTGGACTCCTTGTAAGTGAGGTGGACATTTTTGATTTAGCAAATAATAAACGTCTTTGTACCACTTTGCCGGAGAAACATCTTCAAGCCGATATTGCTGCATAGTGAGTTTAGGTCCTGCTTCTACTGCTGCTTCAACAATTATGTGGGTAAGTGCGTATCCTCTCACTAACTTCATCGGTTGGATTTTCATATCATACTCCTAGAGCAATGTGACCCATTTAGCTCTTTGTTTTCCCAATTCATTTTGTATGAGTAGCATTTTTACTGTGGGGTTGGGGACAATGGCAAACACTTTGTTGTGCAAGGTGTAATGCCTAAAATTCTTCACTCCCCTAACAAGTGCATATGCTTTCTTTTCTATGTTGTGGTAGTGTAATTCAACATCTTTCAGTGAAGCACTCATGAAGGCAATTGAACGCTCATTTCCTTTATCATCTTTCAGAGTCAGAATGCTAGCACAAGAATGCTTTGAAGCAAATGAATAGATGTAGAATGGCTTTAGATAGTTCAAACTGACTAGCACAGGTGCCTTAGCAATGGCCCATTTGATTTCTTCAAAAGCCTGCTTGGCTTTGGGAGTCCACTCAACTTTGGCATTCTGTTTTAACATGGCATTGAGTGGTTTAACAATCTCAGCAAAACCCATGATGAATTTCCTAAAAAAGTTAATCTTTCTGAAGAAGGATTTCAATTCTTTCTTGTTGCCTGGCGGTGAGATATTTAGCAAAGATTGAATGCGTTCAGGATCTATGGAGATTCCCTGCTATGTGATAACATGCCCAAGGAATCTACCCTTAGTAATGCCAAAAATGCACTTTTTTAGTTTAAGGGAAATTCCAAACTCCCTACACCTTTGAAATACCTTGGATAAATTAGAGACATGATCACTCTGAATTTTAGAAAACACAGTTAAATCATCCATGTAGATGATTATGCACTTCCCAATTAGATATTTTAAGGCAATATCCATGGCACATTAGAAAGTGGTGCCAGTGTTGATGAGACCAAAAGGCATTCTACTGTAAGTGAAGGTTCCCCACTTGGTGGTGAACATTGTCTTATGGTGGTCTTTGTACTGTACTATAACTTGGTTATATCTAGAGTTACCATCGAGGAAGGACATCATTTGAAAGCCATTGACAATTTGTAATACCTCATCCAATGAAGGTACCAAATAGTTATCTTTCTCCAAAGCTCTATTTAGGTTGCAGATGTCTACACATAGCTTGATTTCTTCATTTTTTCTGACTGAGACCAAGCTGGCCACCCATGTGGAATGCTTGATTGGGAAGATAATTCTTCCTGAAAGTAACTTTTGTACCTCTTTGTAAATGATGGGCTCTAGCAAGGTATTGATAGGATGTTGAAGTTAGCAGAAGGGCCTAGCTTTTTTATTGAGAGGGATGGTGTACATGATGATGGAGGTGTCATAAGTCTTTAGATTTTCATAGCTCCATGCCACCATGTCACGATACCTATGCAAAAAATCAATGATTCCCTTCTTTTCCTCAGGTGTGCACACTTTGTCGATGAAAACATTTTGTCTCCTTGGGAGTCCCAAGGTTGTTAGCATCACACTGGTTGCTTATGGTTACCTTCTTTGTTTGCTAATTCTGGTCCCTAATCTGATACAAATCAAATATGTGCTCAAGTTGAACCATGCCTCTAGGAATCGTGTAGGTTTTGAGGTTGACAACTCCTATACCCAATTCGGCCTCCTTTGGATCAATTTCATCAATTATTTGGGTGGTGAAGACATTAGAACTCATGATGAACTCAAGGATATGTTTGTCATCATTGAAGACCTAAAAATGAGTGACATTATCTAGGATGGATGGTGTGGATGTCAACTCAATTGTGAATTTCTTAAGCCCAAACAAGGAGAGGGGTTGTAAAGTGTTGGCTACCTAAGCCAAGGCATTAGCTATATGATTCTTAGCATGAGGGATCAGTTATATATTAAATGCATCCAAGCCTTCTAAAAGATCTCAAACCTTGTGCCTATAATTTACAAGTCTTCTATCATGGCAGGAATACAATTTTCTAACTTGTTGACTGAGTTCAAAATCACTGAATACTTGTAGCATTTTGACATTTTTCTTGAGGGCCATAAGAAGATCATGAACTAATGCCTCATATTATGCTACATTATTGGTGCAATAAAACTGCAGCCTATGGGAAACAAGAGAGGTCTTACCCATTAGGATGATGAGTTCAAACTTGGCACCGACTCCTTGTTTTGACTTGGACCTGTCGAATCAAAGCATCCAAAATCTGGGAAGCCCTTTGACTTCAGGCCCAACTAGGCTTCCGTTTCTTTTTGGTGGGTTGGCTACCTGCTTGACCTTAGGGGAATCTTCTAGCTCAGTGTATTTACTAGGAGGTGGTTGTGCTAGCACTTTATTTGGTATTTCCCTCTGTGGGATAGCCAATTTTTTGATGTGCTTTACCACTGTTTGGCACAAGCAACAATTAAACTTGGAGTGAGAAGCATTGTGAATTTTGTACCAATTCAACAAAAAAAGATCTTAGAAATCCATTTAGGCACCCAAACTAAGTTGGTCCTTTGCACACTTTTCCTTGAATTCCTGGAAGCCATTGAGTAGTCCCAAGTTGTTGTCTTCACCAGGATTATTATTTGGCTTTACCAGCATCCCCATATTTTGAGGAATTTGAGTGAAACCGGTTGGAGGGCTACATTGCACCAAGATCACTTTGGCAGCAAACTCTTCCTGGGGTTCAACTTTGTTCTGGCAGGCAAAGGGACAATAATTTCCCAATTTTATCTCAACAAACAACACCTCATTTGGGTTGTTGTACTTCGTGATCATGTACTTCATACGAGGCTCACAATCTATATAGATTTGATTTGGAAGCCCTTTCCATGGCAGCCACATGTGAGAATGGTCCATGGTGGCATACCCATTCAATGTTCTAGTGAAATCTCTTCCCAAAATAATCCCATATGCATTAGGAATATCCACCACTTGGATATCAATGACCTGTTGTATCCTTGGATCTACAACAATTTACATTAGGATCCGATTCATTTCCCCCATAATGTTAATCTTTGTTTTGTCCAATTGGGTCATCTTCCTTTTTGAGGGTGTGGGAGTGATCCCAAGAGCCTTACATACTGCCAAAGGCATAACATTGGCATACACTCCTAGATTGAGCAGGCAGTTGTGCAAGTTCTTCCCAAATATCCGAATGGTGATAAGGAAAGGGGGAGTTTCAAATTTTCCTTAGAAGAGGCCTAAGGACCTATCTATCTGAGCTACCTACACCTTATTCTTATCACTATTTCTATCCTTAGTTTTCCCAAATGGCTGATCTTTGGAAATATGCCTATTATTCTGATTTGGTTGCTTTTCTAGCTATTTACCTATAGATTGATTTGAGGGAACATCCTTCCTTTTCGTGTACTATCCTAAACTGCAGGTTCTAGTCTGGACTCCTCAAAGGTGACTCTTTTGGTTGATGTTTCTTGTGTGGTGTTAGAGGATGGGGTCCCATTGAGTACCCTGAAGAAGGCATGCCTTATAGAAGGAACTTTGAATAGTTCAAATGCAGATAAACTAATTTTTACTTTCTTGAACTCTTCTACCACATCTTCACCCATTTGTTCAATCTCAAAGGCAAAGGCTCAGCCTTGGGTAGAGCTAGAAGGTTGGGAATTCACTTGATTTGACTGGTTTTGTGATTGCCCTTGAAGCTAATTTTGTGACCAATTTTGAGGCCTATCCTTTTTAAGATATTGGGTGGGTACATGGGGAAGCCCAGGATTGTTGGTGGCATTAGGGTCAAGCAGGGTAGCAAAATTGTTTGGTAGAGTAGAATTTCTAAAGGGTCCACCCACCTACCTATTCCTGAGGAAGTAGGGAGTTGCTCTTTGGTGGAACATGTGAACTTCATCTATATGCATTTCTTCCTCATCTAGTGGACCATTATCTACTAAATCAAAAAGTTGAGCCAAGGTTTGTTAGTTACTTACCTCCTACACTTCTTCACTCTCAATGAGAGTGGGCTCAAATTCAAGCTGATTGCGGTCACTATGTGGAAATGACACTTGGTTTACCATGAGATAGGAGGATTCATAAGGCTTAGATGGAATGATGTCTCTACAACCGACACTATCAACAACATTTTGGACCTCCACTTGGAAGATTTCAGTGATTATTAGGAATTTAGGATAATCTAGCTTGGAATTTCTATTGGTCTTGTGAATCTGGCACCATCCAGACAAGGCTGCCTCGGCGAGGTACACTCCACTGGTCATCTTTTCATTGTTAGCAGGTTGATCAAGAGGAGTAGGGACACCTCTATTATTTGGTCTTGTATTCCACATACGATTCTACCTCTTAGAAGGTATCCTTTCAAAGTTTTGATTTGAATTCTGTCCTCTATCATAGTTTGGCTTAGAAGAGGTGCTTGCTTCCTGGTTTTCTGTACCATCCCTATTGTCTCGACTTTCCTGATTAAAATTATCCTGGATGCTAGACTGGGATGCCTACAAATTGAGATTCTTTAAGTGTGTCATTTTACGTAAATAGGAAAAATTCAGATTTAATGTATTGAAAAAACAAATTAACTAAACCCTATCAAGCACCATGAAGCACAAACTAGAATGAAAATGCAAATAAATAAAAGAAATGCAAACCAATTTTCAAACTAGACTTGATTGACCTCCATGGCTCTTCTCCACCTACATGAGAATGCAATATTTTGAAGGTTGATTGTTGGATGAATGTTGGTTGCTCAATTTAGTAGCATAACATTGACATGGGGATGATAGATGAATGCCAATAGATAGGAATGGATGAAAGACTGAAGAATGATTTTGACAGCATAAGGATACTTGAAGAATCAATCCCCTAAATGGCTTATGAGAGAGTTTATTTATAGGAAATGCCTGATTTGGATTGACAGTTGAGATTGGATGTCAATAAGATGTCTAAATCAATGGCCAAAATTGAAAGTTGTAGTATGGACTAGAGGTTAGATCAAAATTAGAGATAAGCGATAAAGAATGAATGGCAAGATTGAATTATAAAATAATTCAATCAAAGGGTTGAGAATAAATGAGATTTCAAGAGATAAGATTTGATTTGGAAGATAAGATTGGCATAGATAAAGAGGTTCTTTGGAGAAATTAAATAATAAAAATTATTTAATTTAGGTGACCAATGAATAATTAAATAATAAAGATATTGTGGCTTTAATTATAGAGGAATCTTGACAAAAAGAATCATTTTTGAATTTAAATAATGATTTAATTCAAAATTCAAGAGAGTGGACCAAAATTAAATAAATAAAATTTATTTAATTTATGAGAGAAATGGCCAATGAATAATTAAATAATTAAAATAATTATTTAATTATAGTGGAAAGTGGACAAAAATTAAATAAATTAGAATCTATTTAATTTTAGAAAGAAGGAGACTTAATTAGTGATGTAATTAAATAAATAAAATTTATTTATTTAATAATCAAGAAGAAATAAATGACAAAGGGGAATTAAATAAATTAAGAAATTTATTTAATTAAAGGAAGACCTTAGACAATTAATGACGTATTTAATAAATAAAATTTATTTATTTAATAATCATGAGGAATAAATGACATGAATTAATTAAATAATTATGAATTATTTAATCAATAGTCGAATGTGGACCAACGACATAATTAAATGACTTAATTATGCTAGGTTGAAAGTGGTAAAATGAAACATCCAGACCTAGTTCATTTTTAGGTGTCTACATTTTGCCCCTCTTTATCATAATGTAAGCTTGTAGCATTGTGACAAAGAAAATAAGTCAAAAAATTCCTTGGTACAAAATAAGATGAGGAAGAATGGCCGAGGAGGGTTCTGGTATGCCTCACGAGAGGGAGAGCCGAGGTTCAAGAACATGGAGTGTGCTCTCGAAATGGATGAGAAGATTAGAATATGAAGAGACAAAGAAATGTTAGTGCAAAAGATATGGATGATGATATGGATGCAATGCCTATATGAAATGGGTGAGAGAAGATGACAAGACTAAAGAAGATGCATGTTAGTTCCTAGACCAAATCCTTCAAAACATTGCCATAGGACTAATATTTATTGCTCTTAATCATCATTGGGCGGTAAAAATGACACAAATGGACAACAAACACAATGGTATGACATAGACCAAGGTGTGCAAGGTCATCCACTTGAAAAATAGACAGTCACAGACAAGGAATGTCCTAACTCATACTAAGGGCGAAGTTGCCCCAGTCTTTTTGTCAAGACAACCCACAGACAGCAGTCAGAGAAAATAAAATAGGCCAGGAGACGTCATCGCACCTCTAAATCCTTCATGGGACATCCTCGAGGTAGCTAGTAACATGACCAAAAAGACAAGATAGTAAAAAAAAATATAAGACAAAATAGCCAAGATAGCCAAAAGATAAGATAAGAAAGACCAAAAAGATTAATAGCCATGTAATTTTGTTTGCCAATGTTTGTTTGCCAAATATTGAATTCTTGTTTGATTTGACAGTTTTGACAGTTTAAGAGTTTTGCCAATTTGACGGTGTTGACGGTTTGACGGGGCCTATTATCCGGGGAAAGGACACATCACGAAAAGGCAAAAGGACATTTTAGCCGAGGTCTAACTCCAAAGAAGGACACATCTTGAAGAGGACCAAGAGTGAAATTGACATTGTTTGGAGTAATATGTTTAGCAAGTTCACTGAGTGATGACAAATGATTGATTAAATTTGTGTTGTCTAATTTTGACCAATTTGACATTGATGTTTCAATGACTATCTTGTGTCTGAGTTTGACTATGTTTGACTTATTTGAGTGATGTGACGATTGTGAAAAATGCCATGATTTTATTTTGACAAACCTAAAAGGACTGACCTAATGTCTCGGGGACTCATCGACTGATGGCCTTGCCTACGTAGCAAATGCGCAGAGACAACGTAGTTCGACAATGACATGGACTGACTGACATGACTGACTTTGACTCCATCTTTAGGATTTTGACATTGATTTGGATGTTTTGTGTTTTTCTTTGGACATTTTACGATTTTTTTGGTCTTTCTTTAGGACATTTTATGATGTTTTGCATCTTTTCAAGACTTTTATGATGTTTTGTCTTTTCAGGGACTTTTTGATTTTTTGGATTTTTGATGTTTAAAGGATGCGGTGACAAATTACATGTAATTTTGGTCTCCACTTTCACGCCCGAGATCAAGGGACAAAACCTTATGATTGTGCCTAGTCCAGAGTACGGATACAATTGGCGGGAGTGATGAAACAACGTTATTGGCGATAGGAAGAGACATCAAAACAACGTGAGAACAACGATAATGTAGCCGAAAGTATAGGTCACAATTTGGAGCGGGAATGAAGTAAAGAAGTAATGTTTTGGATAATGCGCTTGTATGAATTGGACTCATTGCATTTGGAATGACTTGGTTAGGACTAGATGGGATGATGATTATCCTTAGACCGTTTGACAAGGGAAAGCCAAAATAGGTGATAGACATGAAAGTATAGGGGGTGGCCTTGGTAAAAGATAGGAGACATGAGATTAATGGAATTGTCATATGATTTTTAAGGACTATGTCGTATAATGACAATAAGACTATGACGGTCAATGACATGATGTTTTATGAATCATGTATGACTTAAGGATAGACATGTCAAGAGTTTTCCTCAAAGCGTGATTTATGTGTGCTATTTTTATGTCAAGACCAAGGTA
>VDFB02180277.1:0-23428 GCA_007258455.2 Sequoia sempervirens
CAAAGTCTCCACTTACCACCTTTCTTGGTTGTTAAGACCACTGGTACTGCACATGGCCTGATGCTCTTTTGAATCAATCCTTGATCCAACAACTCTTGCACTTGTCTAGTTACCTCTAGATTCTGATCTAGTGTAAGCTTGTATGCTGTTTTGTTTGGTAATGAAGCCCCTGGTATGAAGTCAATCTGATGACTAATGGCTCTTTGTGGAGGTAGGGTTGCTGGTGTTCCATCACTCACTATGTCCTTGTGCTTCTCAAGCAACTTTTGGACTGCTTCCGGTATGACTGTTTTCTCAGTCTTGTTCTCTTCTTTAGGCTGCAACATAACCACATATCCTTCACTCCCTTGATGTAGGTTATTAAGGAACTCTTTACCACTACTCAACAAGACACTAGGTGTCTTTGACTGTCCTTCTTCCTCATCTGACAGTGACTACAACTTAAATGTCTTCCCATCCTTCTTGAAAGAAATGGTGTTCTCTTTCCCATCATATATGGCACTTCTGTCATACTGCCATGGTCTGCCCAATAATAGATGGCATGCATCCATGGGTAACACATCACAAACTAACTTTTCCTTGTACCCTCCAATGGAAAACTCCTCTGTTACTTGCTCATTCACTAAAACACTTTTCCCTTTGTTTAGCCATGTGACCTTGTAGGGGTTAGTGTGGGGTACCTTCTCCAATTTTAGTTTCATTACTACCTCCTCTGAGATAATATTGTCTGTTGAACCTGAATCTACTATGATCTTGCATACTTTACCAAGTATCTTGCACCTTACTCTAAATAGAGCTCTTCTCTGTTTTGGCTCTTCCTTGACCGGTTGTCTGATCAAAACTCTACTGAACATCAGATTCTCTCCCACCTCAGTTCAATGTGATTGACTCAGATGACTTAGGACTCATGGTGTCCTCTTGTGCATAAGCCACTCTCTTCTCATTGCTTGATGAAGATGCTTTCTCCAGGCACCTATAAGCAGGATGTCCAACTTGACCACAATGGTAACACTTCATATTAGCAAAGTAAGAACTGCTCCTTCCTGCTCCTCTTCCTCTGTTTGAACCTCCTTGAGGTCCTCTACCTCTATTATATCCTCCTCTAGAAGATGTTTCTCCTCCATGCTCTGTGAGTTTAGACTCTCCTTGGTTTCTTTGGTCATTACCTCTACCTTGGTAGCCACCTCGTTGTCCTCTTTGATCTCTTTGATCTATGCCTTTGCCTCTACCCTTAGAAGCCTGGTCTTGTTTCCTCTTGCTTCTTTCCTCAATATTTATTAATTGATTAGCATTGGTACTATCTTGGGGCTTAGAAGAGTCATCTCTTCTTGGATGTTCCATTTCAAACCGTTAAGGTATCTAGCCACCTTGAGACTCTCATCCTCTGTCACATTAGACCTCATGCAAAGTTTTTGAAACTCCTCAGTGTAAGTGTTTACATCTTGGTCTCTTTGCCTCAAGCTCTGTCTTTTCTTGTGTAACTAAATCTCATAGTCATCTGGCATGTATGCTTCTCTTACCTTGGCAACCATTCCCTTCCAAGTAGAGATAGGTGCTTGCCTTCCTTTTCCCTCTTTGTCTGAATGAACTTCCACCATGTCAAGGCAGAACCTCTTAACCTTGATTTGGACCACCTTTACCTTCTGTGCTTCTGCGACCCCATCACACTCAAAATGGTTTTCCATTCCCTCTATCCAATCCACAACTAAATCAGCTTCCATTTTTCCACTAAACAGTGGTATGCCTTCAAGTGCTTTTCCACTCAAAGCCTTCAATGCTTTCAAGAAAGGCTCTTCTTTCAAAATAGGGTCAGGTTCAGGGGTCTTGTCTTCCTCTGCAACCTCTTCTTCCTTTGGTATCCTTCCTTCTAACTGCGCGCTCCTCATTACTTGCTCAAGTTGGGCTATTCTTTCCCTCATTAGCCTATTTTCTTCCTCCTGTTCTTCAACCATCTTAGCCAATTCAGCATTTGTCACCATGATGGTAGAACCACTAGATTCAAGGTCTGACATGCAAGATTCTATCCCAAATCTTTTACTTGCTCTGATACCAATCTGATAGGGTAGGGTTGGATGGAACACTCATTGTTCCATGCTCTGGGTCTCACCTTGGCAAACCCCTTTGGTGTCTTTCTCCACCACCTTAACCTATAGGCCCTAATGCTTGTTAGGCACCCCTGGTTCTCCTGTCCAACCCTACTATCATCTCCATTTCCCTAACCAAGCCAATCTTGGTGCTCTCTCTGCCATTCTCTCCTTAGCCCTTAATCTTTCTAAAGGCTAACTAAACCTCCAACCTTCACTAACTCGTTGCAGGGGTGTGTGATGTCTTCCATGGCTTCAAAACCATCCCCCTAGGGTTCCTGATCATCCACCAATCTTCAATTCTCCATCGCTCTCACCAAACCCTATTCTAGGGTTTAAAAAGGCTACTAGCCTTGAGCCCCAATTAGGCCTCCTAACCTGAGAAAAATGGAAATCACTCCAAAAACCTCCAAATGACCTAGGATCTTTTCTTGGGGTTCGTGTTTCCTATGGCCACACCTTAAATATTTTTGGGGTTTGGAGCCTGTACTGTCTATACACTGCCCTAGCCATGATCTTAGCACTTTTAGGCTTGTTTTAAGCCAAATTTTGACCTTTTGTTTGAATAGTCAGTTTAATCTTCTTCCATGCGGTCTGTCAGGGCTCCATCCTTCTTCCCAAGCCTCTGTAAGGCTTCCTGCATCCACCACACACCTGGGTTTGCCAGGGAATTGACACCCCTGCAACCTTAGTGCTTTGCACTCTTTGACAGACCTAACCGGGCACTGCCAAGCTCGCCTAGGAACAATCTTTTGCCTTAGCTCTCTGACTCCTAAGGACTCCTAGATCTATACTATTTATAGGCATGGAGCTTAGCCTCAACTCCCATAGACTATACACCAGGTATAGTGGAAGACAGAGGTCTAAGACTCCATGATTGTCAGTTTGCTGGACTGGTCAGAAATGAAAAGAAACAAAACTAACTAAGTACAAAGCTAGAAAATGATGAGACAACCTAACTACTGACCACACAAAGCTTGTAAAGTAATTATCACATGTGCCACACACTGTTCAGTGCCTGGAACCCTCCATTAACACACTAATAAGAACAAAAACCAGAAAATTACAAGAATTTCATTGCTTTTCCATATGAACTGTAAACTCCAAATGATACAAAGCTTTCTCCAACCCCAATTCCAGTTCGAGGTCCACCTTTTAAAGGCTCACAAGGTGGTTACTTCTCCCTTGGTCGGACATAACCACCAATAAAGGCCAAAATTGCACAAATGCAACATTTTGGGCTTTATTTCCAATTCCTAGTGAATCCTAGTGGAACCAAGTTGTGAAACTCATCCTTTCTACCATGAGCTACTGATCCACCTTCCTCCTAACATGTTCTAACACCTCTAACACAAAACCAAATGGTCAACATGACCTTAAAGTATTAAAAACACAAAATTTCATCCTAGGCTTCCAAATTTGCCTAGTGCTACCTAATGCTTCCTACCTAGGTGCTCCTGCACCAAGGAAACTATATTTATACAAGATTTAGGTGAAGAAGAGGAAGAAAAGGAAGAACAAGTGGCTCCAAGCAACATAGAAATGGGAATTCAACACACTCAAGAAGAGGAAGGTGACCGTAAATCACCAAAGGAGGGGTCCCAGATGCCTGAATGGCTAGAAAAGTAATTAGAGAAGAAAACCCCTACCCTTATGGTTCCAAAGGCAAGGCTGGAAGCCATTCTGGCTCGAGCACAAATAAGCACAAAGAAAGAAAAGAAACCAAGGTTCAGATCCCATTTGATAGTGGATGCATCGAGATCCAGGACTGTGTAGATAGATACTCCATTGGTGGAAGGAGAAGGAGTTAGCTATAATATTTCTACTATTGACTTGGGGACAGCCACGAGAGAGAAAAAAATCAATCATCTTTAGGGATCGGTTGCTACTATTGTGTATCAAATGAATAAGCAAAAAACCTCCTAGGAGGAATTAAAAGCACAAGTAGCGGAGCTGATGGCCTATATACACGAGTAGTTTTATGTTGAGGAGCTACCCTCAAAATCATCGGCCACTCCTTTGCTACTTTCCAAAGATCATATCAACAAATTAGAAAGGAGAAAGAATTGGACAAAGGCCACAGAGGACTAGTTTCGATAGGTGGTATACAATGGAGATATGGGTATCGGCCATGTTGCCCCGAACAACAAATAAGTTTCTAGACGTATAAAAGTAGCTCAAAGGAACAAGGAAATTTTGTACTGATTTCCTAGAGTTGAATAGAATCACATACCCCAAGCTTGAGGCTATTCTAAAGATGTCTGAGAGAATGTGGGAAAAGGAGTTGTTACTAGTAAAATATGACCATTGGCTAGTAGAAACTTGGAAATTGGGCCTTGATCATAGAAAGGAGATCTTGAAATGAGTGCTCCATGAAGTGGAGCTAGATCTAGATTGGACTAAGGAGCATTTGACAACCTATGGAGAATATCTAAAGCTTATGATGGACTATGATATGCCCTCTGTCGAGCTCGATCTTGAGAAAATAAGGCCGCACTTTCATAAAAAGATAGAGGATGGTGCCATCCTCATGCCATATTTTATGGGTTTTGCTGCTAGAGCCTTTGCTCAATCGGAGCAGGTGATTCAAAATATTCTAAAGAGCAACAAAGATTGGGATATTATTACTAATAGATCTAGGAAGTTAAACTTTCAAGTGCTCCAATCTGACATTATGGAGTGGAATAAGCTTCAAACATTGATCGGGAAGTTCATGGAATATGCCACTATGAAGAAGAATAAAGGAAATCCAATCATTGATGATGAGTTCCTCACAAAGTAGTTGTAGCAAAGGCAATCAACTACAAGATAAAATTGCTACAGTGCTTCCCACAAGAAGACAAAATAGGCTAGAGGAAAAAATGTAATTTTATATTATAAAATATTTTGGGGTAGGTGAAACCCTAATATGTAGTGAATCTTGGCCACACAATGAGATTAAATCTTCGCCATTCATTTCTCTTTTTAGAAACTATAAATAGGGGGTCTCCTCTCATTTTCAAGAGAGACTTGAGTTGTTGTAAAGACATGCTGCTAGAATTTTAATACAAATTTATTGATTTGGTGGATTCTTGAGTTCCAATTTCATGTTGCATTATTCTTCTCCTCATAATTAGTGAATTTGAATAGATTTACTTTGTTGTTCTATACTTTCAACATGTTTTAGTAGATTAGTTAGTGTTGCTCATTGATGGTGAATGATTCTACTATGTTGATGCCCTTCCTTGTTCATGATTTTGGTTGTTTATTGATGATAAATTGTAGTGTAAATCTAGTCTAAACATTGTTTGAATGTTGCACTTAAATTATATCTTTTATTCATGTTTTATGGTGAATGAATGGTTGAAATTTGCAGACCTTAGAATATTTCACTAGTTTCATAAGACTGTGAGCTAATCTGGTTAAGTGGGACTTAGTTTTAGGAAGGTTGTCCACCATAGCATCCTTCATTATCACTGTTCATTGGTAGGTTCAGGTCTAGGAACTTAATCTCTTCCCTGCCCTTTTGACTCCTCTTTTATGAAAACATAAGATAAAGTTCATTGCACATTGTAAAGCCAAATCTGAGGATCAAAGTGGTGTTTTAGACTGATGTCCTAAAATTGTAGCAAAAGAGAAACACTTCAACAATATCATAAACTCCATTCAAAGAGCCAATTCCCCTCCAACTTAACTCATGTAAGGCTGCCCTGTCATTACTAGCAAAATCACATTGAACCAACTGAAATATTTGAAGCATTTTCATGACTTGACACCCAAGAGACCTAGGGGTAGTTTTCAACAACCTATTGTTGGAGATTGTCTTTCAAGAGAGGTAGTGCATTTATGCATTGCCTATGTTGAGAAGTACTAAAACACCCATCAAAAAAATTGGCTCTGGAAGGAGGGCCCTTTTGAGTTAAGCTAGATCGAATTGGATCCTTCTCCCCTAAAAGGTTCCATAGAGTTCTAAGATCCACACCTAACAAAGGGGAATTCCAAAAGCTGCAACCCTCTACCAAGGCTAAGAAAGCTAAGAAAGGGGAAGCCACCTCATCTTCCTCATCTAACCCATCCACTTTTCTTTCATCTTCACCTCTCTCCTCTCTCCATCTACCCCACACTCATCCTTCCTCCTCTATTTCCACCTCCTCCACTTAGCTGTCCCAAACAACCTTTGAACTGCTTGCTTCCCAAGGCTAGGCTACTGCCCCTACTCCTACTTTTAATGTCCAAAATGCTAGTCCAGCTACTGTTGCCCCTATGTAGACTCAAGTTCCTATTCAACAACAAGTTTCACCCCCACCTCCCCTCATGGCTTGGCTGGGAAACAACCCCTCTCTACTGCTATTCAATTCTTATCATTGCATGCATAAGAACCCGAAGAGATTTTGCAAGAAGTTCAATCCTTAGTAACCATAAAGGATAGTAGAAGAGCATATTAAGATATTCCAAACATTAAAGGATATGAAAATTGATCATGAGGATGTGGAATGAAAAATATTCCCTTACTCCTTGAGGGAAGAGGCCTTATATTGGTAAATCAACTTAACAACAGGTTCAATTACTACTTGGGACCTTTTGAAGAATGCTTTCTTGAGGAAATACAAGATTCCAATCAACCCCTTAGAGCTATATCAGCAATTCATGTCTGTTCACAAGGAGATCAATGAACTAATTAGTTCCTTCAATGATCAATTTCATCAGGCATACATCAAATTACAAACTCCACATGTGCTTAACAATGTTGTTGTTCTTCCAGTCTACTATGATGCTTTAGACAACCTTATTGCAGCATTGGTGAAAATAATGAACCCACCACTAGCTAGATTGGTGGATGCTTATGTTGAGGCAATTATAGCCAACACTGACTTGGGACAAAACATTTTAGGCCCACTGCCTCCCTTGGGGTAGGCTTCTCATCCTATGTAGATTCAAGGACTCACTCAAGCTCTACAAAACTAGACGCCTCTCATGAATCAAGTTCCACAGCTACCCATAGTTCCTCATCTAGGACATCCCATGAATCAAGTGCCTCTTGTGCCTCATTATCTTCAGCCCCAAAAGCAACAGGTTTATTTGCAATAGTCTCAGGTGCCACTATATCTATAAGGGCCTGAATTCCCACCTGCTCAACAAAACCAACCAACAGCACAACCTTTCTTTCTCCAAAACCAAACACCACAACAAAGAAGTGCAGAGAAGGATTGGATGGATGAGCTAATGAGATGATTAGAAATTTCCATAGAGATGAAACACTTCCAAATTGGATCGCCCAAAATTCCTCACAACTGCTAAGATTTTTCAAGTAGAAGTTCAAAATGTTGTGGACAACACTGGTTTCCAAGATCTAGTCCCATCCAAGCCCTACAACTCTTCGGTGCTCATAGTCAATCAAGCCTCATTCCCGCAAAGTGAGAACAATGCACTAGAAACCGAGACTACTTCCCCAAACAACGAAGAAGTGAAAGAGGTAAGTAACAAAGAGACTTTATCCCAACTCTTTTCTTCGGTAGATAATAGTCCAATTGATGAGGAATATTTTCATGAAGATGAGGTCCAAATGTTCCATTAGAGAGCATCCCCATATAACTTAAGAAATAGATAAGCAGGTGGAACTTTCACAACTTCCACTCCGCCTAATAACTTTAGCACCCCGCTTGATCCAAATTCCAAAAACAACCCTGGACACCCCTATGTTCCCACCCAATATTTTAACAAGAACAAATAGCTAAATCCAACACAAAACTAGTAAGCCAACTCTTCCTTGGGTAGAGCCTTCAAGGCTGAAATTGAGCAAATGGGTGAGTATGTTGCTGAAGAGTTCAAGAAAGTCAAAATCAGCCTATCTACTTTTGAGTTACTTAAGGTCCCTATAGTAAGGCATACCTTCTTTAGGGTTATCAATAGGACCCCTTCTTCCAAGTCAACATAAGAGATACCAACCATGAGAGTCTTTTTCAAGGAGCCGCCACATGAACCCGTAATTTAGGAAATTATAGGCAAGAAGAAAGATGTCCCTTCAAATAAAAAAACTAGAAAATAGCCTGCTAAAGAGTAGAACCAAGTGCAAGCTAAAGAAAATACCAATGAGAAAGATAAAAACTAGGTAGCCCAAGCAAATACGCTCATGGGTTTATTCCAAGGGAGGTTAGAAATGCCACCCTTCCTCACAACAATTAGAATATTTGGGAAGAACCTACATAATTGCCTACTTGATTTAGGGGAATCTACCAACATCATGCCTCTTGCTATTTGCAAGGCACTAGGAATAGTCCCCACTCCTTCTAGAAGGAAGGTGGCTCAACTAGACAAAATGAAGGTGAACATAGATAGAGAAATCAATCAAATTCCTATGCAAATTATTGTGGACCCAAGAGTGGAGCAAGTTATTGACATTCAAGTTGCTAATATCTGAGATGCCTATGGCATAATCCTAGGGAAAGACTTCACTCGAGCACTAAACGGGTGTGCTACTACTAATTTCTCTCATGTATGGCTACCATGGAAGGGATTAACAAACCAAATTTGTATAGAATGGGAGCCACACATGAAATTCATGATCACAAAATATAACAACACCAATGAGGTCCTGTTTGCTAAAATTGAGTTGGTTAATTACTCTCCCATGGCATACTAGGAAGAATTAGAACCTCAAGAAGAAGAGATGGTTGAAGAAGTCTTCTTGGTATTGTCTAGCCCTCTACCAATTTAGCCTATGTATCTCAAAGCATATAAATGTTGGTTGAATTAGATGATAATGATTCCTACAATGATGATAATTTGGGGCTCCTAGATGGATTCCAAGATTTCATAGAGAAGTGTATACAAGATTAGCTTAGTCTAGTAGAAAGGATGGATTTACAAGAGCTCCTATTGCCTAGCCAGTGTAGAGTTCACAATGCTACCCACTCAAAATTTGAGTGTTGCTTGTGTCAGACAATAGTAGAGCACATAAAAGGGAAATTCAAGCTTCAAAATGAGTTTCCAAAAGAGAAGCCTACCCCTAGCCATGTTGAGTCAATTTCCACTTCAAAAATAACAAATATGAGTGTACAACAAAAGAAGAATGAAGGCATGATTAGCCCCAAAGTTAAGGAACCCTCCAAGTTCTAGATGTTGTGCTTCAATGGATCCAAGTCCAAGCAAGGAGTTGGAACAGGATTTGAACTCATCAGTCATATGGGTAAGACCTACTTCGCTACTCATAGGCTTCAATTTTATTGCACAAATAACTTAGCGGAGTATGAGGCATTAGTTCATGGACTCTCAATGGCCCTCAAGAAGAAAGTTAAAATGTTGTAAGTCTTTGGTGATTCAAAGTTAGTAGTAATGCAAGTTAGGAAATTGTATTCTTTCCATGACAGAAGACTAGAAAATTATAGGCATATAGTTTGGGACCTCTTAAAAGGCCTAGATTCCTTTAATATTTAGCTAATACCTCACTCCCAAAATTACACCATTGATGCCCTAGCTCAAGAAACAAGCACTCTTCAACCATTGTCACTATTGGGTCTCAAAAGGTTCACTATTGAGCTTACCTCCACCCCTTCTATGTTGGACAACATTATTCATTTCTAGGTGTTTAATGATGAAAAGCACATCCTAGAGTTTATCACTAGTTCTGATGTGTTTTCCACCCAAATAATTGATGAGGCTAAACCTAAAGAAGCTGAATTATACATAGAAGGGGTTATTAATCTAAAAAAAAACACTATTCCTAGAGGAATGGTTCAGCTTGAAAGGATGTTTGACCTAGACTAGATTAGAGATCAAGACCAATAGGCAAAGAAAGATTCCATCAACAATCAATGTAACACTCACAACCTCAGAACAACCGAGGAGATTAAGAATGTATTCATTGGAAAAGTGTGTACGCTAGAAGAAAAGAAAGGAATCATTGATGCTTTGTGTAAGTATCATTATGTAGTTGCATGGAGCTATGAAGATTTGAAAACATATGATACCTCCATTGTTAAACACACTATACCTCTTAGGATGAATGTAAGACCATTCCGATAGTGGCAATGTCCTATTAATGCATTGCTAGAACCCATCATTTACAAGGAAGTGTAGAAACTACTGTCAGCTAGGATCATATTTCTATTCAGGCACTCCATGTGGGTGGCCAACTTGGTCCCGGTTAGGAAAAAGAATGGGGAAATCATATTGTGTGTGGACTTCCACAATTTGAACAGAGCTTTGGAAAAGGAAAACTATCCAATACCTTCATTGAATGAGGTGCTACAAATCATCAATGGTTTGTAGATGATGTCCTTTTTAGATGGGTACTCTAGATATAATAAAGTGATGGTGCAATATGAAGATAGACATAAGATAGTGTTTACCACCAAGTGGGGAACCTTTGCATATAGAAGAATTCCATTCAGAATCATCAACGTCGGTGCCACTTTCCAAGGTGCGATGGACATAGCCTTCAAGAATCTGATTAGGAAATGCATCATCATCTACATGGATGATCTTATGGTGTTCTCCAATAAATGGAGTGATCATGTTTCCAATCTGTGCAAAGTATTTCAAAGGTGCAAACAATTTGGGATTTCTCTTAATTCGAAGAAGTGTATCTTCAGAGTTACAGAAGGTAAAGTGCTTAGAAACATCATTTCAGATTGAGGGATATCAATAGACCTTGAGTGTATTCAATCCCTCTTGAAGATTCAACTACCTGGAAGCAAGAAAGAGATGAAATCTTTCTTCAGAAAGATAAACTTTGTAAGAAAATTTATTATAGGGTTTGCTGAAATTGTTAAGCTACTCAACGCCATGTTGAAACAAGATGCCAAAGTTGAGTGGACCCCTGAGGAAAATCAGGCCTTTGAGGTAATAAATAAAGAAATTGCTAATGCACCTATGCTAGTTAGTCCTGATTATCTGAAGCCATTCTATACTTATTCATTTGGTTCATATCATTCGTGTGCCAACATTTTGACTCATAAGATGATGAAGGGAATGAGCACCCAATTTCCTTCATGAGTGCTCCATTGAAAGATGCTGAAATAAGGTATCATAGCATTGAAAAGTAGGCATATGCCTTGGTCAAAGGAGTAAAAAAGTATAGACATTACATCTTGCCGAACAAGGTGTTCAACATCATCCAAAATACAGTAGTGAAAAAATTACTAATGCAGAATGAGTTGGGAGAAAAAAGAGCAAAGTGGGTCACCTGTTGCAAGAATACAACATGGAAATTCAATGAATGAAATTAGTAAGAGGACAGGACCTCACCCGAATGATAGTTGAAACAACAACTGAAGCATGACCTGAACTTACAGTTCAGCAATATCAGCTTGAAGACGTCTCTCCCGGGGAGTGGTATGACAACATAGTCTACTATCTACTAAACAACCAGTGCCCACCTCACCTCCAAGGGGTTCAAAAACATGCTCTCCAGTTGAAGAGTAGAAACTAAATGCTTCAAGGATCTATACTCTACAAAAGGAATCATGAAGGGGTCTACCTCAGGTGCCTCGAGAAAGAGGAAGCAGCACATGTGTTGAAGGAATTTCATGATAAATTTGGCATTGGTCATGGATCGGGCCCTTCCACCACTCATCAGATCCTATGAGTGAGATACTATTGGCCCATAATGTTCAAGGATGCGGATAGCCATGTTCACACATGCCACGTCTACCAAACTGTCGCAACCAAAGAAAGAAACATTATTGTCTTGCTGCAACTAGCCCTAGAGGTAAGGTTGTTCACGCAATGGGGTCTCGAATTCATTGGTCTGGTAAGCCCACCATCATCTACGGGTCATAGGTACATTCTAACTACCTCTGATTATTGTACTAGATGGAAAAAAGATATTGCATGTATGCAATGTACCACAGAGGTAGTTACTAATACTTTGGAAAGTTTTATTTTAAATTGTTTTGGTTGCCCATATGCTCTAGTATGTGAAAATGGCCCTACTTTTGCATCACTAAAATTTTCTAGTTGGGCCTTTGACTACGGAATTTCCCTCAAGTTCTCATCTAATTATTACCCTTAGGGCAATGGCTTAGCTAATTCCACAAACAAGAACATTATTACTATGATTAAAAAATTGTTCGATAGGAATAACAAGGAATGGCATATCCAGCTCTATTTTTCCCTTTGGGCAGATTGCATGTGTCACAAGGCTACCTTAGGTGATTCCCTGTTCCACCTCGTTTAAGGCTTAGATCACATGTTCCCATTTCATCTCAAGATCCCCACCCTCCAATTCATCAACACTTTCTATGAAGAAGGGGATCGAAGAGAGGCTTGCTTAGTTGAATTGTTTCATCTTGAAGAAGTACGTGACCAAGCCATTGAAATTTTTTCCAAACACTAGGGTGTGATCAAAAGATGGTTTGATAGATGAGTCGAATTAAAGGCCTTTAAAATTTCTGATTTGGTCCTATGTTGGGACAAGGCCCATGAAAAGAAAGGGGGACATGACAAGTTCAATAAGCTCTAGCTTGGCCCCTTTCATATTTTTAAAATATTAGGACATAACGCTTTTTATCTTAAGAATTTAACTAGTAAATACTTCATGTTGCTTGTCAACGAGCTAAGCATTATTTCCTCACCTAAGCTCTTTTTAGCTAATTCTTTGTAAATACTTGTATATAGGTTAGTTTAGGTTCTCTCGCTTTGTTTTTTTGTTGTTTTGCTTCACTTTTGTTTTGCTCGATTCCCAGCCATCTAGTTTTGATGAGGGTGTTCTTTGTCTCTAATACAGTGGTCATGCTCAATTCAATGAATTATTCACTTTGCTACCTACTTTTAGTGTTCTTTGGATAAATATTCACTCCCAACTATTGGTCTTTAATTTTTGATGTGGAATGGTTTCCTTATTTGAATTCTAACTTTACCTAGAACATGACCCTTAATTGAATTCTTTTCACATTCCATCTCAAATCCTTCACTAAACATACATTAATCATTTCTAAGGAGCTATGTTGTGGTTGTTATGATGACCTAGCAAGTAAAAATCTTGTGTCTGCTTCAGTGACCACTATGATTCCAAACCCACTATGAGCTTTGATTCTTACATAGTTGAGCAAAAGAAAGAATGTTAAAAGAGATCAAAATAAAAGAAAAGAAAGAAATGTTAAAATCATGCAACCATGTTGGTTCACGGGATACTCTATAGGGGCTATGGATGCCTGGATAGTAGTAGAGAAATGCTCATGGGGTCACAACGACAACTCTGTTGGGGCTATGAACACCTGACTAGAAGCGGGGCAATGTCCAGGTTACTTTTGGAGTTAGATGATTCATAGCTTGCTTGATTAGATTAATGGTTATTTACTATAGTCTCTGATGGAAGGGAATGAATTCACTACCTACACACACTTCTGAGATGCTTTCATGATTTGATTTAGTTAAGGATCTCGTTCTCCTTTGAGTCCCCTAGTTCACTTCTAGAAACCGGCCCCTGTTCTACAAAACCAAAGATTCTAGGTTCTAAATGAGCATTTATCCTTGGAATGCTCAGGAGCGTTTCCCAGCAGAGTCACCATTTTTTATGCCTATAGTACACATGCCCCATTCAAAATGGGGACCCTCTCTTTTTTCTTTGTTGGGTTGATTTTTACTTCACCTCATTTTGTGTACCCCCTATTTTTGAATCCTAAGTGGTCAGGGAGCCCCAAAGTTATCATCTCAAGCTAACCAAGTTTCACCGCTTTCAAAATTCCTAAGTCTCTAGCCTCTATGGAGTTTCCTTGGTAGTTTTCCTTTGAAATTTCAAACTGTCATTCTTTGAGTCATGCGGGCCCACCCCTGTGGGCCACCTTTTGTAGAATTCTGCTCTCTCTACCATTCCAAATGGCCAACTTGAGACATCTTCCCACCTCATGGGATCCGCATCTCCCTTCACCATTTTCATTGATGACTTGTCAGACAGTCGACTCCTAGGTGCCATCTTCTTTGTGGACCCCACTATTCCCACCACCATGTTTTTGAAATGAACATCCACCAACCTCAGTCACCACCGTACCAACATTAATGGTGGGAATTCAATGCATAAAATTCTATAAATAGACATTTCAAAGGGTCATTTTAACTATCATACGTTCAAGAAACTTGTTAGAAGCCCCAACAATCGCTTCCCTTGCACCCATATAGTCTCTCCACCATCCAAAATGCTATCATCTATAGCTCCTTCACAAACTTCATTGGTTTATTTAGGTCAATTTTTTGGCACTGATTGTGCCATAGGATTTCTTCAATTCTTGCAAAGTTATTAAATTCTGAAGAGGGAAAACATAAAAACTAGTTAGAACACCTCTGGGCAAACAAAACTCATATTTTAGAATTTAAGGGACCTTTGAAAATCTATTTGTTAAAGACCTACACAACTTGAAGCCCCTGTGAACATTCTTGAGCCAGGATAAAGACACCCTGCGGGTCTACGTAGTGCCCAATGCCATTTCCTTGTTCCTCGAAATTCTAAACTTCACAACTAGTCGAAATCTCCCTCGAGCTTGCTCATGCGGGTGGGCACTCACACCTTGCCGTCGCTATTTAGAGTTAAGAAAAATCATATGTTAAAACAAAGGCTTTTCACTCCCGTGGATCTGCAATTATGGGTTTCCACCCACAAATTTCCCTTCATGATGTGTCATTCACAAAATGGAAAACCTTCCTTGGCCCTCCACCCCGCGGGTCCCGCTATCACCACATCCGCCGATTTAACTTAAACTTGAAACCACCCTACAGACCATCCAATGCAGGCTTTCGCTATCCTTTCATCACCACTTAAACAACCTTTCAAAAATGGTGAAACCCTAAGATCATTCTGATAATCGGGCCCCACCTCGGTCATCTCCATCTGGTCCAATGCATCAAAATTCCTAAGTGTCGGCCCCTCTGGTGGGTTATTCGATGTGGACTTCTATCTGTGGGATTTTTTTTGTGGGCTTCCATTGAGTGACTGTTGTTTCAAATGGCCCTGGCTTACCATCCCTCTGCCTTGTGGAACTCGCATTCACAGCCTCCATTTGGGGTCTAAAATGAATGACTAAGTGTAAACCACCATGTGGGCTGCCCCATGCAAGTGGCTGCATGCAGAACTCCATCCTACTCTCACTATTTGAAACTTCCAATGACCTTCGTTGGTTCATTGCACAAAACCTAACCCTGTCATCTTTGTTTGATTGTTTGCGAGTAGACAACCAATAGCTTTTGTCAGGGACTCCTCTAGATCTGACCATGCGAGGCGGTCTATGCAAACCACCATCCTTCCTCCACCGTTTGGAGTGACTAACGTCCAACATCCTCCCACAGCTCTTCACCTACACTTGGTTAAGAGAGATGAACTTCAAGGAGCAAGCTCTTCCGACCTTCGAGGTTGCAGGTCCCACAATGCAAGGTGTTGCCTTGCCAGTGCCATCTCAAATGACAAAGCTTCTAAATATCCAGGAGATTCCCTACACCCGCATGGAAAAATTATTGACTTAACATTTTCAAAACTACAAAATTGATTTCACCCACATGCTAAAATGATCTTATCTACTCAGTGGGCCCCACCTCATGACAAAATTCCAATGCAAGTAAAACCATGTGGGCCACCATGCCTTGATTGTCATCCATTTGTGGTTGACTTCAAAATGTTTTCCAACCCAGGGAAAATTACACCCCTGGGCTCGCATTGTGATAACTCCTTCAAATGAAAGCTAAAGGTGATATGAAAGAAATGTTAGGATCCTTGAATGATCAATTACTCGATCTAATGTTTTTATAGGATTTTTCTAACATTTCTCATGTTTTACACTTGAATGTGCTTACTGCTCCCTTGCTTGTAGGATATATGGAACCAACAACAACACCTTCAGAAGTGTCTACAGAAAAGGAAAAGGGAAAGAAGCCAACCAAAGAACTAAGGGGAAAAGAAGATAAAGATCAAATGAAATACAAGTTTCAAGGGGAAGAAATCAATACCAAGGTCACCACGGATTGGGACAAGGTCTGAAATACTAACCTGAGACATATAGACCTCGATGAATTTAGGTAGAGGGTCATCATCAACCCTACCACAGAGAATACCAGAAGGATCAGAAGAAGTGGGTTAGCCAAGGCTACCAGTTTCCTACCTGCCCTCATAGTTCCCGAATTAGTAATGGCCTATAGAGAGGCATACCAGGAAAGCACTAAGAGAATTATGGACAAGGATGGCAATGTATTGGATGAATTTTCCTCCAAGTCCATTAGGAAAAATTTCCATATGCCCACCTTTGATGAAATGGAAGAAATGACCAAGGAGTATGCTAAAAGAAAATGGAAGGCCGATCCCCTCAAGTGAAAAAATTTGATTAATCAGTACTGGCTGAAGGAGAAGATGGGTAGCACAAACAAGGTACCCCAGGAGATATTTAGGAGTGATTTCTACAAAGACTATCATGATCTGGTGACATTATTGAGTAGAGTTATGGGTTTTCCAACTACAACATTCTTCCAAGAGTGGATGTTATATTTTATAGAAGAAATCATTAGGGGAAAGACCAAATTCCATTGGTCAGGGATGATTAGCAACTACCTACATGAGTAGTTTGTAGCTATGAATAAAACCTCCAAATTCTATATGACTTTGTATCTAGTCTATCTGCTCACCAACCGTGCTCAATACAGAGGTCTATTTGTAGCCCCAAGCTAGACTCTAGGGAGAGAATTGAAGGTATATGATAAATACCCCTAGCTTCAATTCAGGAACTTCAAAAGGGACTACTACAGAGTCAATGATGCCTTCATCGAGCACATAATCAGATTGCTCAGGACTAACTTCAAAAGGAGAGTCACACACAATAGCAATGCCTTCATCTGTCGGTTCAACTTTCTGTTTATCCAATTTCCCAAGTTTACATACATCCGAACCGAGGGTTTTTTAGAGAGATCCTATAAGTTGCTTAGGTACCCAAATGACCAGTTGGTACTACTTGATCTCTCTAGGAAATTGCAGCATGTTCACCCGCTGCTAAGTGACAAACACTAGTTGGGAATTCCATACCCTCTAACATTCGGCTAGGGAATGTATGCAATCCTCGCATCTTAGTGTGCGGAATATTCTGAGGAGTTGAATGAATACAACTTAGAGCTCCACACTACCAGACCATGGATGGATCCATATGGAAAGTTGAAAAAGATGGTTGGAAAATAATATTCCCACCTCCTCAATGTCGTAGAATTTTAGGAAATTGTAGGGATGACAAAGAGGTGCGCATGAGGCACTACATGCACATGATGAAATACTTTTTCAAGATATTCAACTTTTTTCTAGTACCGGATCAAGTTGTGGAAGAGGAGAACATAGTGATAGCCCAAGGTACGATGTGGTTTCCAACTTGCCACTACCATTGATTGATTGGAATGAGGAAGAGGTCAATGAACTCAATATTTTGATGAAGCCCATAGAAGCAAGAACAAAGCAATGGATTGATGGGAAGATCACTCAATTGAAACTACAAGGAGCTACTTTAACATATAGCAAGCTCAAGGATGAGCTAGAGAGTGAGACTGATAGTGGAAGTGCTACTACCCCATCTGGGGAAACCTCAAAGTCTCCTCTAGCAACCAGATCCAAAAAAAGAAAAGAGGTGGTTGAATGTTAGCCTAAACATAAAGTATATTCAAGAAAGGCATCAAAAGGTGACCCTTCCAAGAAATCAAAGAAGTTGGGTGGTTTTACAGAGATACCCACCATACAAAAAGACCCACTTTGTGAGGGAGAGGAAGAAGAGGCCGAGCAGTCAAAGTCCCCACCTACTACCTTTGATCTCGCTACCCCAACTGGGGCTGCTGCCATTACCCCTACTCCTTTGCCTACTTCTCAAGAAATGATTGCTTCTTCTCTACCCGCAGTGGACATCTCAATCCACCTTGCTTCCAACTTTCCCACTGCACCAATCTTTGTGGTGGATTCTTCATTTGCTACCACTTCTCCCCTCTCCTCTTCCTCCATGTCTTTGACAACAATCCTTCCATTGGCTACTACAATGATAAAAATTCCTACCCTCTCACTCCCAAAAGCCCTTGCTTGACAAATGTAGAACATACCCACTGAGCTTTTAGGAGTATTGATGAATCCTGCAATGCAGGCTGCTCTAGCACAAGTTGTTTCTAGCCTTCCTATTCCTTCTCCTCCAACCGAGCCATCGAAAATGGAAGCAACAATGCATATATCTAAGGAATTGGAGAGAAGAGAAAGGGAAGCAACCAAAGAAATGGAGGAGGAACCTGCTGATTATCATGAGAACCCAGAGCACCAACACCTAGTTATTGATGAAGTGGTGCATGAAGAGGAGGAAACACATCCTCTGAGGAAGATGTTGAAGATCCTAGTGCAAAGTACATCATGGAAACCTCTAATCATAAACTTGAGGAGGAACATTCCAAGCAATTTAGCGATGTTGGAGAAGAAGTTAAGAAGCAATCAGTTGAAGAGAATAAAGATACAGATGATGAAATGGAGGCGAACACAAAACCTCCAACTAGGGAAAAAGACAAAATCCCTAGTCATTGCAAGGAAATGCCTCCTTCAGGAGAAGAAGAAGGAAAAGAAGGAGAAAAGAAAGAAGAAGAAAAGCCTCAAGAGGAGGCTGAAACAAGAAAGAGCCCTGAAGTCAATCCTCACAAAGAGCATGAACAAGAAGAAGAAGAATAGAGATCTAAAGGGGAAGATAGCCTCAAGGAACATATAGCCATTGAATCTATAGAGAAGGAGACTGTATTTATCTGAGATTTAGATGAAGAGGAAGAAAAGGTAGAACAAGAGGCTCCGGGTAGTAGAGAAATGGAAATTCAGCACACTCAAGAAGAGGAAGGTGACTGTGAATCACCAAAGGAGGGGTCCCAGATGCTTGAATGGATGGAAAAGCAATTAGAGAAGAAAACTTGTACTGCTATGGATCTAAAGGCAAGCCTAGAAGCTATTCTAGCTTGAGCATAAATAAGCACAAAGAAAGAAAAGAAACCAAGGGTCAGATCCCATCTGATAATGGATGAATTGGGATCCAGGACTGTGTAGATAGCTACTCTAGTGGTGGAAGGAGAAGGAGTCAACTATAATATTTCTACTATTGACTTAGGGATAGCCACAAGAGAGAAAAAAATTGATCATCTTCAGGGATCGGTTGCTACTATTGTGCATCAAATGAATAAGGAAAAAACCTCCAAGGAGGAATTAAAAGCACAAGTAGCAAAGTTGATGGCCTATATACAATAGTGGTCTTCTACTGAGGAGTTGCCCTATGTCATCGACCACTCCTTTCCTGCTATCCAAAGATCATATTAGCAAATTAGAAAGGATTAAGAACTAGACAAAGGCCATAAAGGATTGGTTCTGACAAGTGGTATACAACGGAGATATGGGTATCGACCACACTGCCCAGACAACAAATAAGTTCCTAGAAGTACAAAAACAATTCGAAGGCACAATGAAATTCTATATCGACTTCCCAGAGTTGTATAGAATCACATACCCCAAGCTCAAGGCTATTTTAAAGATGCTCGATAGAACATGGGAAAAAAGAGTTGTTATTGTTAAAAGATGACCATTGGCTCATAGAAACTTGGAAATTGGGCCTTGATCATAGAAACGAGATCTTGGAATGAGTGCTCCATGAAGTGGAGCTAGATCTAGATTGGACTAAGGAGCATTGAATGACCTATGGAGAATATCTAAAGCTCATGATAGACTATGATATTCCCTTCATCAAGCTTGATCCTAAGAAAATAAGGCCGCACTTTCATAAAAATATGGAGGATGGCACCACTGACACCCTGACGCCGGATTTTATGGGTTTTTTCTACTCAATCGGAGCAGGTGATTCAAAATATGCCAAAGAGAAATAAAGACTAGGATGTGACTACCAACAGATCTAGGAAGTTAAACTTTCAAGTGCTCCAATCTGACATTATGGAGTGGAATAAGCTTCAAACATTAATCAGGAAGCTCATGGAATACACCACTGCAAAGAAGCACGAATGAAATCTATTCATTGATGATGAGTTCCTCACAAAGTAGTTGCAACAAAGGAAATCAACTACAAGACAAAATTGCTACAGTGTTGCCTACAAGAAGACAAAATAGGCTAGAGGACAAAATGTAATTTTATATTATAAAATATTTGGGGGTAGGTGAAACCCTAATCTGTAGTGAATCTTGGCCACACAATGAGATTAAATCTTTTCCATTCATTTTTATTTTTGGACACTATAAATCGGGGGTCTCCTCTCATTTTCAAGAGAGAGTTGAGTTGTTGTAAAGACATGCTGCTAGAATTTTAATAGAAATTCATTGATTTGGTGGATTCTTGAGTTCCAATTTCATGTTGCATGATTCTTCTCCTCATAATTACTGAATTTGAATAGATTTACTTTGTTGTTCTATGCTTTCAGCATGCTTTAGTAGATTAGTTAGTGTTGTTCATTGATGGTGAATTATTTTTTTGTGTTGAGGCCCTTCCGTGTTCATGTTTTTTGCTATTTATTGATGATAAACTATAGTGTAAAGCTAGTTTGAACATTGTTTGAATGCTTCCCTTAAATTCTATCTTTTATTCATTCTTTATGGTGAATAAATGGTTGAAATCTACAGACCTTAGAAGATTGTACTAGTTTCATGAGACTTTGAGCTAATCTAGTTAAGTGGGAATTAGTTTTAGGAAGGTTTTCCACTCTAGCATCCTCCATTATCACTTTTCATTGTTAGTTTCTGGTCTAGGAACTTACTCTCTTCCCTTCCCTTTTGACCCTTTTTTATAATAACATAAGATAAAGTTCATTGCACATTGTAAAGCCAAATCTAAGGATCAAAGTGGAGTTTTAGTCTGCTGTCCTAAACTTGCAGCAAAAGAGAAACACTTCAAAAAATTCATAAACTCCATTCAAAGAGCCAATTCCCCTCCAACTTAACTCACGTAAGGATTCCCAATGATTACCAACAAAATCACATTGAACCAACTGAATTATTCCAAGCATTGTCATGACCTGACACCTGAGAGACCTTGGGGTAGTTTTTAGCAACTTGTCGTTGAAGATTTCCTTTCAAGAGAGGTAGTGCATTTATGCATTGCCCATGTTGAGAAGTGCTAAAACACCCATCAACAAATCCTCACCATGGTTTTTCCCTTATTGGGTTTTCCATGTAAATATTGTGTTTCTTGTGTTGAAATTGCTTTCTATTATTTGCGCTTCATGCTCATACTTAATAAAAAATTAAAGTGGATGTGAAGTTAATAGTTGTTTGAGTTTTGTGAATGTGATTGGTGACAACTGATTCACCCCCTCTCTCAGTTGTCTTGATAATTTCAACAAATATTTGTTCTTGTGAAATCCATGTCTTCATGGATTTTTTGAAACTTGTAGAAATGTCAAATCAAGAATTTATTGCCACAAACGGTACAATTTTCATTAATGGCACCGATTGAGTTGGTTTATAACATAAGCTAAAGTTATTTCATTTTCATTATTGCATTTCTTGCTTGGAGGATTTTTGTGTTTAAGGATTTGAGTGTGTTGGATGTTTTCAAGCTAGGGCTTGGTGATTTTCTATTTGTGAGCTTTCTATTGGCCCCTAGGGTTTGAATCTGTCATTGTGGTTTTCATTTTATCATTGTCAATTAAAGGTATGAGCTTACCATCTATGTTTTTTGTCAATTTATGCATGAAAACTTGGTGACTAATATATTTTGAATTGAGCTTTGACAGGTTTTTCATTTCGTATTTTTATTATGGTTTTATTTCATTTCATTCAAAGGGTAAACAGGTCTAAGGCATCATTTTATGCATATTCTTTGGTAAATATGGGTTCTTTTGGATGTTGTAGATGTGTTGCTGATATGTGGTTGTCATTGATGTCAACACTATTAGTATTTGGTTTATTGAAGGTTGTATATGTCAAGGATATTGAGAAAATTGTAAAAGAAAGTGTTCTAGGTTTCTAGTGGAACTATGTAGGTCATGAAGGCATCTTGTTTTGTATGTTGAAGATCAGTTGTTGTGGACTAAAGGGTTTATTTTTTAGAGTATATAGATCATCTACCTAAAGTTTCAGAGGTCTGCGTGTATATTTGATTGTGTTGTGGTCTGACAGTATTTTTGTGGTCTTTGTCAGTGTTCCTAAGAGAATTTTGTGTGATTCTATTAATCTCAGTTGTTGTGGGTTCTTCTTTTTTAGTTCATAGTGTTCTTGGATGCTTCTAGATCATTCTCCATCATTCTTGTACATCCAAATTGATCAGTTTGCTCATGGTCGAAGATTTTTCTTATACATGTTTAGGTTTTCATGTTCCTAGCCGACATGATGGTGGTAACGTGTTGTGGACCCTTGAAAAGTAAAATTTGAATGTTTGGAATGCTCATGAATATTTTTTTGGGTTGCATCATTGTTTTGGCCGATGGTGTTGCGTCCACGGCCAAAATTTAAACCCATCATTGATGATATAATGTTCTTCAATCATTATTAAATGCTCATCATGCATCATTATCCATCAGTAAAAACCGTTGGGTGCCATCATTGTTTATGGTGGGTGGTGAAGTTTGTGTAAAGCCATTGTCAGTGTCAATTTTTGCTTGGATTTGTTGTCTCGAATTTTGTCTATTTTTGTATTTGGTGAACCCCATACATGGCCGAGTAGTGAGCTCTGGAAACGTGTGCTTGAATGCATGTGCATTCCCTTTATTTTCATTATACTTTTTAATAGGGTATAATATTTTGCACTAACATCCACTTGTGGTTTTTCTCGGGGGTTTCCCACATAGAAAAATAACTTGGTGTTCTCTATATCTTTGATGATTTTTAATTGCTTATTCATCAAATCGAGATTAAGTTAAGTAAATTTTTATGTAAAAGTTTATTATTTTGTGACAAATGATTCACCCCATCTTAGTTGTCTATCCTTGTTTTCAACAATTGGTGCTCGGATAATTTCCTTTAGAAGAAGTCAAAAAGCTTGAAAAGGTGATCGAGAGATGAAACAACCACAAGAAGGAAAGTCCTAGATTTGATGGAACTAACTACTCATTATGGAAAGTTAGGATGCAATGTCACCTAAGGGGTATTGGTGAAGCTTACTAGAAGATTACAAAAGATCCATATATTATTCCTCAGAATGGTCCCTCCACTTTGCTAGTGAGATCAAGATGTTGAAAAAAATATCAAGGACTATTGAAGCTTTGGTGAGTTCTCTAACAGATTCAGAGATGGCTAATGTGATAGGTCCGCAAATAGCTCATGAGATCTGGACGAAGTTGGAAACTTTGTATGAAGGAGATACATAGGTGAAGATGGCTAAGCTATAGAGCTTAAAAGGAAAGTATGAGAATCTGAAGATGGGTGAAGATGAAAATATTACTTCTTTTATGCAAAAGAGTAAATG
>VDFB02180278.1:0-19976 GCA_007258455.2 Sequoia sempervirens
CCTTAGAAAAATTTTCAAATTTCCCTTAGGAAATTCATCTACTCAGTGCCCATCAAAAATATTCACCCTAAAGGCCTCGACAAAGTGTAGAAGACATTAAAATCCATTGCTCATCGACAATCTTCAATACCCAGAAGAAAATTTTCTTCAAAATGCGTCAGATTCATGGGTATACAACGAACGGGTTCATTTAATTTTTTGAATTTTGAACCTTAGAAAAATAATTTTTTACAAATTTAATCCATTTCTTCATCCCCCTGAGAATTTTTTTTTTTGCTCCGACTCGAAATTTTTTATCAACCCTGTGAAGCTGGCATTCACTGACTTCATCTCTGGCAATTTCATCCAAATTTCATACTTCCAAGTCCAGGCGTGATTTTGATAATACTTAGAAAAATATTTAGATTGCCTTAGGAAATTTTTTATTTGATCTTCAAATCATCTTCCTGTGATGAGAAAATTTTATTGTTTTGACTCACTTAGGAAAATTTTCTCCTTGAATGCCTTGGGCGCATTTGATAGGAGGTATTTAAATTTCAAAATTTTCCAACGCCTTGAAATATTCCTCACATAACTTCTAGGCGCCTATAGAGGAATCCACTTTAAATTTCCCACACTTAGAAATATTTAACTTCAAACTCCTACGCCTAGATTCCCTACTCACCTTGGGCGCCAACAAGGGGTCAAGCTTCAAGTGTTAACACTTAAAATATTCTCAAAGGGACCCACTTTATGCTTTGGACGCCTTGTATTTAGCATGTATTCTTGTCTTTAATTGGGCGTATTTTGTCCTTTTCCTCCTTTGCATGCAATTGCTTTGACTTTGTCTTCATGCATCTTAGGCGCACTTTGAAGGGTGAGCATCCAATCTTGAACACTTAGAATATTTTGAACACCTTCCTTGGGGTATGGGCGCATTTCACAGGTAGTACTTCCACTTTCAAAATTTTGAAGTCCTCTTTCCTCATTTAAGTTCTTGGGCACATTTGGGCTTGTGAGCTTCAAATTTGTTTGCCTTAGAAACTTTTCCATCATCCTCTAACTTCAAGGGCGCAAATGAGGTTTGCTACTTCCATCTTCAAATACTTAGCATGTCTTTCCTTAAGGCGCAAACAAGGGAGCATATTTCAAGTTTTGAACACTTAACCAACTTTCTCCTCCATCTCTAAGTGAAGGCGCATTTAGGGGGTCCAGCCTTCAATTTCCAGACTTAAACTTTTCAACACTTAGCCTCCTTAGCTCCTGGGCGCATTTGGCAGGGGCAACTTCCAGTTTCGTGACTTAGAAAATTTCTTTGCACAGCCACCTTGTGATGGGCGCATTTCACAAGCTCTTCTTCCAATTTCAAGAACTTAGAATATTTTAAGTTCTCTCTTCACTTGGTGGGCACATTTCAGCCATGGAGCTTCCAGTTTCAAGAACTTAGGCAAATTTCGAGGCTCTAAGCTCAAGGGCGCAAATAAGACCCTCTACATCAAGTATTGGCACTTGGCATTCTTCAAGGCTCCACAGGCAAATCCAGGCGCATATAGGAGGTTGACTTTCAAATTTAAAAGACTTAGAATATATTTTCAACCTCCTCCTAGCCAGGCGCAAATCATACCCTGAGCTTCCAATTTTGAACATTCACACAATTCTTTCAAACACTTTACCTCCAATGGCGCATTCAAAAGTCTCTACTTTCATTTCTTCACACTTAGTAAAATTTTCTAGCCCTCCTCAAACTGGGCGCATTTGAACCCCTGTGCTTTCACTTTTAACGACTTAGTCAAAATTCTCCCTCATTCATCTAACTTGGGCGCATATAAGGTGTTGAGGTTCCAATTTTGAACATTTGAAATTTCCTCTGCCAATTCTTCACCTAAGGCGCATTCAAGAGGTCATGCTTTCAATTTTGAAATACTTAGTAAATTCTCCAACTCCCTCCACTAGTCAAGGGCGCATTTAAGAGGTGGAACTTCTAGTTGCCAAGACTTAGAATATTTTCACCCTCATCTTCTCTTCAGGGGCGCATTTGGAGGGTCCTTCAAATTTTCTTGCCTTAGAAATTTTTTGGGGTCTTCTTTACCTTGGGCGCATTTAGCCCCTCATGCTTTTAATTTGTCAACTCTAACCTCAAGGGCGCACTTGGAGGGGTCTACTTCCATTTTAAACGACTTAGAAAAAGTTTAAACTCCATCTTTCAAGCTTGAGGCGCATTTGACCCTCTGAGCATCTAATTTTGAGCATTTAATGAAATTTCACCTTCCAAGTCCTTGGGCGCCTGTGGAGGGGTCAACTTCAGATTTGTAACACTTTGACTATTTTCAACCAGCTTCAAGTTCAAGGGCGCATTTCACCATGGGAGCTTTTAATTTATCAACACTTAGAAGGATTTTACCCATCTTCAGCTTCTCTAGGCGGATTTGGCCTGTGAACTTCAAATTTCAAGTGCTTAGAGAATTTCCACAAATCTTCAGCTTTTAAAGGCGTTCTTCACGGCTGGACTTGAAAATTTATCAATTTCAGTGAATTTTATGCTTCTTGCCTAATTTAGGGTGACTCGATCATGCTAACCCTAATTTGCTATTTTTAGAAAGTTTTTCAATTTTGCACTTCAAGCTAATTTCAAGCTCCAAAAAGGCTGGATTTTGCTTTGTTCTGAACCTCGGGATGTGTTTGTGCTACTGATGCCTGATATCTGTCTGTGCCTGCTATTTTTAGCAACTTGCTAAAATTGCTCAGTAATCTTCAAATCTTACATCTTGAATGCGGAAATGTGGTGGTGGGTAATTTTGGATCTTTGCATGACTGTCTTGTTTTACCCTTGAATTTAGGAAACCCTAATTTCTCTGCCCAAGCCTGCTAAAAATAGTAAGTGCTTGATTTTCCATTCTCTGCAACTCCGCTCGCCTTGAAATTTGCGCCATGGGATCTTTATCAGCTGTTTGACTTGTTCATCTTGGCGGCTTTCGTTGACGGCGCAGTATTTTGGCATGTTTACGGAGGTGGCTTACTATATAAATAGTAATTACTCGGTTTGCCTTCAAATTTTATCAGCGAACAGCTTGGAAGATGCTGATCGCGGTGGTATACACCGGTTTTCGAAAATTCTGACTTTTTACCCCTCTTTTTGGGCCCCGAAGCTGGAAACCCTAATTTGACCTGCATGCATATCAAATGATCTCCGTTTGTTCTTGTTCCGATTGCATTGTGATGCGACTCATGATTACGAGTGCTAGGGCTGTCGGATGCATCTACTAAAATAGCAAGTTCTGAGAAGGAGTGATTATCCCACTTTGCATGTCACATCACTGCGAAGCTCTCGAAAAACCCACAAGGAATATGCAGACATGCAAAGAAAATGATAACATGCAAACCCTAAAAATAGCCCTGGAAGACTCAATTTTGAAAGTCGTTATCTCGCTTTGCATGTCACACCATCGCGAAGGTCTCGAGAAAACCGAGGAAGGAAAATGCAAACATCGTTGACGAGCCTACGCATATAGGCCACGAAATTGGCATGAACTGAGCTGCTAAAAATGAAAGTTGTTTGTTTCAGCTCAAATTTTGCACAAGCAGCTTGATGTGTTACGAATCTTACGATTATTGTGTTCGAAAATCTTGAAATGCTCAGTGCACACTTACTAAAATAGTAAGTTATTAAATCGATGAAGGCTAGTCTGTTGGAAGCTTTATGCTAACATCAAGCGTTAGTCTCAATTTTCAATTTATTCATTTCATTTGTACTCAAATTGGTTGGAAAGTTGAAAACCTAATTTTAAGACTTGGCTTCCGCGTTTAAGTTCATTTGGCGGACACATCAGGAAAAGATAGGCTTGAGAAAGAGACAACAAAACAAACCAAAAGCAAAGCCAAAGTCCGAAAGCGAAGCAAAAAGTAGAGGGGGTCCCCATTTACCGTAAGGGCGATGAAAAGGTCTATGATGTCTTACATGATGAACATGGCAACGCTATAGGGAATGCATGGGGACCAAATGTTATCTCAAGGGGCTCATAAATCCAGTTGAGATGTATCTATTTGTTTCCACTGATGCAGAAGAAATTCAAGCCGAGAACCTGAGATATAAAACATATTAGGTGTTTCCATGATACCTATGGGTCCTTTACCCGAAAAGTATTTCTGGAAGATGTAGTGCCACCCTGATTCGTGTTGCCTTTTTACTTGCTTTGATTATGCAGAAGGATGTAATATCCTTTACAGTGCTTGATGATTTTTGGACCACAAGATTTAGCTTATCATTACTTTTATGTGTTGGTGAGTACTGATTACAAATGCAATTCTTATCTTATTTGACTTTAAAATTTATGTTATGATTTGAGTTAAGAATAATACAGATGCTGTTGATGTACTCTGTGGGTGCAGCTGCAGTGGAAGTAGCTGAAGACATGGGCAGAGTGGGTGTATAGTGTATGTTGTAGACTACATATTGCCGTCATCCAGTCCAACTCCCAAGTGATAGTAGTTACAAATTTCTTCTACCTTGTAATGTCCCCAATTTCCGAGTAGTTACCAAGGAGTCAATTTAATTAAATTGCCCTGAAATAATATTTTGGACATTTATATTTAATTAATTAATTAATTAATTGTTAAAATGACTTGAATAAATGTGGTGCTAAAATATTTAATAAAAGTCACTTTACAAATGCAAGATATTTAATAAAGTGATGAAGTATAAAAGGGGGAAAAGGATATGAATTAAAGATTTTTTGAAGAATTGTTATTTTCGGGAGCATTTCAAGAGAGCTTGGTTTTCTGGAAACTTGAGGACAAAAACACTTGGATTTCATTGTGGGTTGAATGGAAACTCAATTCCACCAAAGGGTGGATTCGTCAAGGATTTGAAGTGTGTTTCAATGAGCTGTTGATCGCTTGTTTGAAATTTGTGAAGTCTTTGAAAAGACAAATTTCAGAATATTAAGGGCATGAGAAAGTTATCAGAGTATTTGCAGAGGCCTTTACAGTTGATAGAGGTAATTCTTAGAGTAGAGAATTTAAAAAGGTTTGCTTTTGGAAGAGCTAATTATTATTAATTTTATCCTTTGTCATAGTCGTGCTCATTCAGTAAGGGAGTCGATTTATTATATCCAGACAATACTAAATTGGGTCGATTGTCTTGTGTCGTCTCTTCAAGTATAGCAATTAAAATAAACTCAAGACATTTTACCTGGTGCCGCCATCTTCATCATTTCCATCCCGTGAAAGGCTATCACAGGTCAAGGAAATTTGACGTGGAGAATCAGAGATAATAAAACGTGGAATTGTTTGGGTATTTGAACAAGGAAAGCAAATGCATTAAGCAATTGCATATCTACATTAGCTGCCGCTTATTGAACAGCGCCATATTTATTCAAAATCACACCATACATATGTTGAGTATTTTTTTCATTGATGTCTTGCTTAATGAGTTCGGTTCTGTACATTTTGAAGGTAGCTGGGTTTGATGTTCTGTCATTAATTTTGGCATTGGCATACTTTCCTGTGGTGAAGCAACCATGATTTGGAAATGACAATATTGGTGCCTAGTCTGCTTGTGATAGGTTGTGAACATGTTGAGGTGTACTTTGGAGTGTGGATGCATTGAGGGAGGCCGTATTGTACACAGTACCAACTGTACCTGTCATTATTAGACCTGTTAACTGCTCAGAAAAGTCTAATAGACCAGTTCATTCACAGGGCAGTCAATTATAAGGTGTGTTTGGAGGTATATGATGAGTGGAACAGACCTGGGCATGGCTGGAAACAATTATCAGTTTTGCTGAGTGTGTTGTTCAGGGTTTTCAGAGCTTTCTGTAGGCTGCTAGGTGAGTTGTATGCTGTCTGGAATGAACAGGATGTCATATGCAATATCTGGAAGTGAGTTCACAGGATTTAAGTGTGCCCAGACCTGCAAAAACCATAACAGATCTGCTGTAGGCTCCTCAGTTCGTCTCAGACCAGCTGCTATCAGTCTCATTTCCATCCTTTGAGACTGAGAAAGATGTGAAGTGAACAAAGTGTGCATAGTACTCAGTTGGAGTCAGGAACTCGGGCATGGATGAAGAATTTGGATAAGTGAAACTTGGTTGCAGATGATGATCATGAACTCGGCCTTGATTGATGAACATATTGAAGTATTATTTAATGGTCATCTTAGCCTTTAGTTAGTCAGTAGTTTACTTTCAGTTAAACTAGTCTGCTTCAGTTAGCTTTTAGTAACTTTCTGTTATTTATTTTTGTTAACGACTGTTTTTTTTAACAACATCGTCCTGTATTGTACTATTTAAGGAGCTTTGATCTCCTTTGTAAAAAATGAATATCAAATATCAATTATCATTTCATGGTATCAGAGCTTAGGCTTTTTTTATGGCGAATTTTTTGAGCAATAAAAATTTGTGGCTGATTACCTAAAGATTTTTGGAAAATTTTCAGAAGTTTTATTTCTGATTTTTTTTTAAATAAAAATCGAAGGGGTTTTTTGGAAAATTTCGGAAGTTTTATTTCCTCGATTTTTTTAAAATAAAAATCAAAGGGGCTTGGATTACCTGAAATTTCGAGGATTTTATTTTGAAGACAAATTCATGAGCTGAAAAACACGGATTTCTTCAGGGAAAATATTTGAAGGATTTCAAAAAAAAGAAAAAAGGAATCGCAGATTTTTGAGCTACAAATCACAACTCTGAAAATCGGAATTTTTTTCTACAGACAGATTCAAGGGTTTAAATGTGATTTTTTCTTGGCATGTAATTTTTTTTTTGTGGCCGCAACCTAGTGTTTATCCGCACCAGTTTTCTCAGTTTCGTGGGTATTTTTTCAAGATCGTAGGCAACCTTAGAAAATTGCGTCAATATTTTGACAGATTTTTTTAAGTTTTTGACACTTTTTTTTTGAGTCTGGAATTTTCCACACCTATTCTTTGTGCTAAATTGCGGGTTGAAGGTTTTTGCAGGTCTTTTTGAAGGAGAAATTGCGACTGGTCTTCTCCTGGTCATGGGCAATTTTCTAATGGGTTTTGATGAAGTTTTCTGCATCTTTTCTACTTGCGACCTGATTTCTTGAAGATTCGTGCCATTTTCAAGAATTTGTCTATAAAAAAAACTATGCCTTTTTTGAGACTTTTTTTATCTGCAGTTGGAGATCTGCAACCTAGGGTTTTTTAAAACTTGTAGGTTTTTTTCCAACATTTTGGGGGTCTGAAATTTTGAAGAATTTTTTTGAGATTTGTGCTTATACCTCATTTTTCATCCTTTTGGAAAACGGGAGAGATGGCATTTATGCATTCTGAGCAAGCATCTACCTCTTCTGCATTAATGGCCAAAAGACCACCAAATCGTGTCAAATCATCTGCATGGTACATTGATTTTGGAGCCTCTCGACATTTTACAAATAGGAAAGATTGGTTCATGAAGTATATGGCTTGCTTCAATTCTATCATCTTTGGTGGTGGTGAAGAATATACAGTTGTCGGCAAGGGCAACATCCAAATCACATCTAGTGGGAGAAATTTAATATTTCTCAATGTATACTATGTGTCGAGCATGGAGATTTAATCTACTCTCCGAGAGTCAAATTATGCAACACAGTCCGAAGTTGGACATCATTTTCAATTCACACGAGTGTCGAATTGTTGATAAGGAGTCCACGAAAACTGTGGTAGTTGGCCTTGAGGATCATGGTCTATCAATGCTTCATACAAGAGATCCTCTGAAGCATGCGCTAGTTGCAAGGAGTTCATCCATCGGCACTCTTTTTCATCAGCAGTAGGGCATCTCAATATTGCCTATCTTTCTCAACCGGGCCAAGAGAATTTGGTAGAAGTCTTACCTAAGATTCAGCAACAAACACGTGGTGTTTGCGAAGCTTGCCAAGCAGGGAAGCAGCATCATACTCCATTTTCAGATGGAAAGTCTTGGAGAGCATCCAAGGTTCTACAACTAGGTCATACAGACGTTTGTGGACCAATGAATACTGCATCAGTCACTAGTGCCAAGTATTTTCTCCTGTTTGTTGATGATTTTAGCAGAAAAATGTGAGTGTATTTTCTCAAGACGAAATCACAAAATGAATTTCAAAAGTTTAAAGCATTAGTTGAAAAAGAGCCTAGATGTCAGATTATCACACTTAGGACAAATAATGGGGGTAAGTTCTATTCCAACCAATTCACCGACTTTTGTGCAAAACATGGCATTAGACGCCAACTTACCACACCCTATACCCCTCAGCAAAATGGTGTTCTTGAGCAGAGGAATCGTACCATCACAGAAATGGCCCACTGTATGTTGGAGAACAAAAATGCTCCCAAGAAATTTTGGGCTGAGGCAGTATATACTCCAATATACCTTCTAAATTGGTCTCCCACACAGGCCATTAAGAAAAGGACCCCAAAGGAAGCATGGTCTGCGAGGAAACCAAAAATCACCCACCTCAGGGTTTTTGGTTCAACTGTGTATGTTTGGATTCTAGATGCCAAGAGAACCAAGCTGGATTTTTCCAAGAGCCAGAAGTTGATGCTAATAGGATACATTGACAATCACAAGGCCTATCGGTTGATTGATGTGGCTTTTGACCATTTGACATTCAATAGGGATGTTATGTTTGATGAGGAAGGTGGCCCTCTTTGCTCTCTTCTCCCATCAAGAGTCTTGACAATCAACCTCTAAAGACCAAGGATTTGGGAGCTAAGCTTTCAGTAGCTCCATTTGAAGGGAGGGATTCTGATGATTCAAACATTGTAGAATCTCCCAAGCAAGATCCCTTACCAACAAGGAGGGACTTTGATGATTCTCACATTGTGGAATCGCCTAGGCAAGATTTTGTATCAGCAGATTTTCCTCAAGATAACCTGGATCAGCATCTAGATGGTGATATTATTCCAAGCAGCCCAAGCCATGATGATGCTCATTCTGATTTGGAAGCTGATACATCTCCTCTTCGTCCTAAGTGGTGGGCGAAGCTCATTGGTGATGTTCATGATGATGAGCTTGTTGAGGGACGATCGTCTAGAGGCAAGACCAAAAAGAACATAGTAAACTTTGCTCTTATGGCCAACATTCAAAGTATTTATGAGCCCCAATAGTATTCGGAGGCCAAGGGTAAACCTGAATGGGAAAAAGCTATGCATTTTGAACATCATAGTCTTGAAAAACAACACATGCGTTTTGTCAAATCTTCTACAAGCGAAGAAACCCATTGGCTACAAATGGGTCTACAAGGTCAAATACATCATGGAACACTGTATAAAGAGAAGGCCGGTTGGTGGCTAAGGGGTTCTCGCAAAGAGAAGGTATTGATTTCAGAAACCTTTGCTCCCACAACAAAGATGAGCACCATCCGACTTGTCCTAGCCATGGCAACACAGTATGGCTAGAAGATCCATCAGATGGACGTGAAGAGTGCCTTCCTCAATGGAGATTTGGAGGAAGAGGTATACACGACGCAGCCTCTTGGTTTTAAGGTTTCAGGAAAAGAGCACAAGGTATGCAGTTTACAGAAGGCTCTTTATGGCCTAAAACAGGCACCCAGGGCATGGTACCTAAAGTTTGATAAGTACCTGGTTGCACAGGGGTTTCACAGGAGTCCCTCATATGCAAATTTGTATGTCAAGAACACTGGCAGTGATATCATCCTTCTTGTCATCTATGTAGATGATATCATCATTACTGGCAATAGCTTACATTTGATTAAACAGATCAAGTCAAATTTGTGTCAAGCATTTGAGATGACGAACTAGGCCCTCCTACACTATTGTTTTGGTGTAGAAGTTTGGCATGCAGGTGGCAGTATCTTCATTTCTCAATCGAAGTATGTTGGGTGTTTGCTTGAAAAATTCAAGATGGAAGATTGCAAAATCTCATCCACTCCTATGGAGAAGGGGCTGAAACTTTTAGCCGAATCAGACTCACCAGTAGTAAATAGTCTACATTCAGGCAACTTGTGGGCAACCTCATCTATCCTACTTCCACTAGACCTGATCTTAGTTTTGCTATGAGTTACATTTCTCGTTTCATTACTGCTCCTATGGCGGAACACCGAGTTGTCGCAAAGCGAGTACTATGATATGTCAAAGGGACACCTGACTTTGGCATTCTGTATTAGCAAATGCAAAGATCCTAGTCTAGTTGGCTTTACAAACTCAGATTGGGCAGGTTCAATTGATGATAGGAAGTCCACTTCTGGGTATGTTTTCAATCTTAGTATAGAGGCAGTCACATGGACAAGCAAGAAGCAACAGGCAGTTGCTCTTTCCTCGACCGAAGCAAAGTATCGAGGGACAGTTAAGGCAACATGTGAGGCAATATGGCTTCGAAGGATGCTTGCTGACATGCAAATGTCTCAAGCAGGGCCTTCGGCCCTGTTTTGTGATAATCAAAGGGTTCCCAAACTTGCTAAGAATCCAGTCTTCCACGAGCGAACCAAGCATGTTAAGCTTCATTGTCACTTCATCAAACAACTTGTTGAAGATCGCTCTGTGATGTTGCAGTATGTTCCAACTGAGGATCAAACTACTAACATTCTCACCAAGTCTCTCAATCCAGATAAATTTGTAAAATTTCGAGATAAATTTGGTGTAGTTAGTAGGAATTCATAGAAACAAAAATCTGCAAAAAAACCCAATTAATCACGATTTTTAAAAAATCTGCAGGCTGGACGATTCTTCCCATTTAAAACTGCAAAATCGCCAAAAAAACGCATTTAAAACCTACAAAAAAATGCAAATAAAATCGTGTTGATTTTCACACAAAAAAAAAAAAACGATGAGACCATACCTTGTTGCTTACTATTATGCTTTGATAGATTTTTTCCAAGCATCCATAGCTTGTTCAAAAGCACTTGTTTTAGGCTTTTAGCCATAGCAAAGAAAGAATGCAGCTGAATCGCTTTGATAAAATGCTTTGGTAGCCATGGGCGAAAAATGCCTGGCAGCATGCATAAGGCGCTGGGAACTATTTGAAAATGTTTAAAGAATATGGTGATGGGAAACGCTACGACAATCCATAGCCATAGGTAATTTATCATGGCATTCCATCACTTTCATGAGACCACATTTTCTGAGGCATTTTTCAAACAGCTTCAATCGCCTTTGCTCCATGCTATTGCTTACTATTATGCTTTGATATAGATTTTTCCAACCATCCATAGCTTGTTTTGAAAGCACTTGTTTTAAGCTCTTAGCCATAGCGCTAGCGCGTTGAACTCCGCTTGGATAAAAATGCTTTGCGTGATTACGTATGGAAAATGGTGGGTATAGATACAGGAAATTGTTTGAAAAAATGTTCAAGAAAAGCGGTCTCATGGTGATGATTGTCATGGCATTCCATCACCATGAGATCGATTTATTTGAGCAAGGCATTTTTCAAACACCACTACCTTGTCTATGGTTTGTCATGCATTCCTCCATCACCATGAGACCAAATTTTGAGGCATATTTTCAAACACTTCACCTTTAAATCTATGTTATTGCTTACTATTATACTGGCGACTTTTTCCAAGCATGCATAGCTTGTCTCGAAAGCACTGTTTTAGGATTTTAAACCATAGCAGCAAGGCAGTGAACTGTTTGATAAAAATGCTCTAGAGATATGTATGAAAATGTTGTACCATAGACAAGGCAGTGAACTGTTTGAAAAGATGCCTCAAAGAAATGTGTTCTCATGGTGATGGAATGCCATGACAATCCATCGCCATAGGCATTCATCATGGCATTCTATCACCATGAGACCACATTTCTTTGAGGCATCTTTCAAATGCTCTTGTCTATGGCTTGTCATGGCATTCCATCACCATGAGACCACATTTTTGAGGCATTTTTTCAAACAGTTCATGCCTTGTCTATGCTATTGCTTACTATTGTGCTTTGATAGATTTTTTCCAAGCATCCATACCTTGTTCGAAAGCACCTATTTTAGGCTTTTAGCCATAGCAGCAAAGCAGTGAACTATTTGATAAAATGTTTTGGTAGACATGTATGAAAAATGTCGAGCATAGATAGGGCAGTGAACTGTTTAAAAAAATGCCTCAAAGAAATGTGGTTTCATGGAATGCCATGACAAGCTAATGCAATTGGCAGTTGCTCCTAGTTACTAGTTATGCAAAGTGAAGTAATTGCATAACTACTTAGGTTGACTTTGTAAAAAACTATATTGTAATTGAAATTTTGTCATCTATTAGCATCTAGTTATTAGTTATGTAATGTGAAGTAATGCTTTGAGTTTGAAAGATGTGCAATGCAATGAATGTAATCAAGATATGAATATAAACTACAAAATCTATTTTCTACATTTCATTAGTTAAACTCTTTATCTTATTTGCTCTCTATATCTCTATGCTATGGAAATGCTTTTGATTTCAAAAAAATAGTTTTTATCTCTTGTTCTACAATTTTTTACGTCTTTTTTTCTTTAATCCGATTTTTTCACAATTTTTTCCCAATTTTTTCAAAAAATCTTATACTTTTGGTTTGCCGATTTATTCCCCAAAAGATTTTTGTTGCTATGAGTAGGATGACCATTAAGGGAGGGTATTAAAGTATTATTTAATGGTCATCTTAGCCTTTAGTTAGACAATAGCTTACTTTCAATTAAACTAGTCTGCTTCAGTTAGCTTTTAGTAGCTTTCTATTATTCACTTTTGTTAACAACTGTTTTTTAGAAACATTGTCATGTATTGTATTATTTAAAGAGCTTTCATCTCCTTTGTAAAAAATGAATATCGAATATCAATTATCATTTCAGAACATGGAGTTTGGTATAGATGCTAAACACAACTCGGTGAGGATGAGTGTGGAACTTTCATGAGACCTCTAAAAGGCCGAATCCTTTTGACCCATAACAGAACAAAATTCCAAAGGAGACATAAATGGGTGAAATTCCTAGGAAGTCTCAAATGGTTGTGATTCCTAAGGATCCATGAAATGTCGAATCTTCCTAACGGCTGGGAGTCTAACAATGGTCAGAGCATCTTCTTTTATTCTTAGCTCTGACGGCTTGTGAAATGGGTGACAACTTCTTTAAGGCGCATTATCCTGTAACAGTTTGCAACTTCAGATGCACTATTTTGTGCATTAATTCCCCCTTAGGATTCATCCCTAACAGATCTTACCAACTTCACCTTGTTTAGGTGATGGATTTATTTACCTTGACTATTTCTATTTGCAGCGGCGACTTCAGAATTAATGGGAGAATATTCCAACTCATGGAGTTTCATTTTAGGCATTCAACTTTAAGAGGCCTCCAATTATCCTTTTTTTTTTAAAAGTTATTGTGTGTTGAGGTTGTTATCATTGCATTTTGGTACTCAAGAAAATTATCATCAACATTTATATGAACATACTATAGTTACATTGTACAAGATGAAGACGAGCTGCATTTGTATGGTAGTTCCTGTATTGGATGATTAAATTAAGATTTTGAACTTGAAGATCTCAGAGGTTGTACAGCGATTACATATGCAAGCATGAGTCATTTGGAGATAAAGTTGAAGTGACGAATGTATTTGGAGTCAAGAATGCTGAGTTGCTCGGTTGTGAAAATTCACAATGAGTTGGTGCTCACACTAAAGTTGGTGCTTCAGCAATTTGAAGTTGGTGCTTCCAGTGAGTTGGTGCTTCCAATGAGTTGGTGCTCACTCTTGTAATCTGGAGATTGCAATCTCTTGGGTTGGTGCCCTCTCTTTTGAAGTTAATGAAAGCAATTATTTTGCCGTGGTCTTTACCCGAAAGGGTTTTCCTCATAATACTGGTGTTCTTCTTGCTAGGTGATTGTTCCTTCTGTTTTGATTGTCGGTTCTTAAAGTTTTTAAGTTTTTAAGTTCTAAAATACTGATTCACCACCACCATCCCCCCCTCTCTCCACCCAACCTCTTGGTATTTTTTGTGTGCTCTTCAACATATTCAAGGTTGGCGTTGGCTGTATAGAGTCAGGCATATTTTAGTTAAGGTCGTCGCTTGTAAGACAGTGCTGCCACATAGTATGATTTATGCCACATCTACAATATAGTTCAGAGGAATTGAAGATTTCAGCACTTCACCTTCCACGGCTGTCAATACCAAGTAAGGAAAAGTCAAAGGCGCCAAATATGTTTGTTACTCCTGTGATTGGCTTGTGGCTACTGAAGACTAGTCAACAGCTATAGTGTGGACCAAGCACTCTATGTGGCTGGGCATATTAACAACAACTGATTTGGAGAGGCAATCTACAGGTCAGCAAAGCATATGAACCTGTATTCTGAAAATAATCATATTATATCTGTTTCTACAGTATTTGTATGCCATGTGTATGTCTGAAAGAGTATTAGAATATCGAACTTAAAAATCTGGAAATTATGTTTATGAAGATAACTATAAAATTATTTAAATTTATCATAGTGGAATATAGAAAGGAAAATATATAGAGCTCAGTGGATTGCGAACTGTTTGACAAAATGCCTGCATTGTCAAACAAATAAGAAAAAATAATCGCAAGAAATTATCCATCAATAGTGAGGAATCTTAAATACCTCACATCCTTGTGTTTGATGATTAAGATGAGCTTGGTGTATCCTATATGACTGACGTCACGTTGTTGTGATAGTCATTTTAAGTCCATCACATTGTGTTTAAATGTTGGATGTGTCGTTGTTGTTGATCTTGTAGAGATCATTTTTCATTGTTAGTGATTTTGTTTGTTGCTTTCTCCAGATGAGACCTTGGTAATCGTTCTGACATGTGTTGGCATGTTGGGTTCATTTAAGCATAAACCCAGCTTAAATAATCGTTAAGTGGGAAATTAATTGAGTTTTAAAACATTTGACTTCTTAAGGAAGCCTTGGGCATCCTTTAGACAGCAATGTTCTAAAATAAAAGAAAATATAAACTTGCAAACAAAACAAAACAAAAAAACCCAACTACACTTTAACCCACAGTTGACTAAGGGTGAGACTAGTTAAGGTAACCATGCTTTAATTTTAGAGAGGGTAAAGGGGTTTTGAGAAATGGTGGCCGCCACCATGGAGGCCATGCCAATGTTTGGTGATTTCATAGGGAAGACATGTAGAAAAATCAGAAAATTTGTTGGTAGATATGGGAGATTTATGAGTACATTTCTTTGGCATGTTATGCATTTTAAAATCTTAAAGTTTTCAACTTCCCAAAGAAGCAACATTGTTGTTGTTTTTTCTGCGCTTGTTTGGGATGCCATTATTGTTGTTTTGCAACACTTGTTCGGGCACTAAATACTGAAAGTAAAATAATTAAAAACACATAATGATTAGCAAGATATTCAATATTAAATTAAAGGGAAAAAATCTTTTTGAATAAGAGACTACAAAGATCTATATGAAAAGGATAAGATCGACAACTAAGAAAAGCAGAGGATAAGAACATAACTTAAAGAATAAAAGAATATTCCTAAGGGCTTAATTGACCATTATAAACTAATATTATAATATTACTATAATACCCACCCTTAATGGTCAATCTACTAACTACACCAAGTTTATCCTGAAATTTTACAAATTTGTCAGGATTCAATGACTTGGTAGGAATGTCTACAATCTGGTCCTCAGTTGGACAATACTGCAACATTACTAATCCACCTTCTACAAGTTGTCGTATGAAATGACAATGAAGATCCACATGTTTGGTACACTCGTGGAAGACTAGATTCCTGGCAAGCTTTAGCACCCCTTGATTGTCACAAAACAAGGGTGAAGGCCTTGCTTGAGACATTTTCATGTTTGCAAGCATCCCTCTAAAGCCATATTGCCTCACATGTTGCTTTGCCTATTCCCTGATACTCTGCTTTTGTCGGGTAAAGAGCTACTACATACTTCTTCTTACTAGTCCATGTGGTTGCACCAGTACCAAGACTAAGAACATATCCAGAAGTGGATTTCTTGTCGTCAACAGAACCTTCCCAATCTAAATTTGTGATCCTAATCAGCCTAGGATCTTTACTTCTGCTATACAAAATGCCAAAGTCAAGTGTCCCTTTCACATATCTCAATACTCACTTCACTACAACCCAATGTTTTTCTTTTGGGGCTGTCATAAAAACGGGAAATGTAACTCACAACATAACTCAAATCAGGTCTAGTGGTTGTAAAATAGATAAGGTTGTCAACTAGTTGCCTAAAAGCTAACTCATTGATCACCTTTGAGTCGGTTTTGACTGAAAGCTTCAGCCCTTTCTCCATAGGTGTAGACGAGATTTTGCAATATGTCATTCTAAACTTCTAGCAAACTCTTGGCATATTTAGACTAAGAAAGAAAATACCACCACCTATCTGACAAACCTCTACACTTAGGCAATAATGTAGGAGGCCTAAGTCTATCATGTCAAAAGCCTTACACAAATTACATCTGATTTGCTCAATCAAATGTGCCTCACTACCTATAATGATGATATCATCGACATAAATGACTAGAAGGATGATTTCATTGCCTATGCTTTTGACATATAATTTGGATCTGAAAAACTTCTTTGAAACCCCTACTCTTCCAAATACCTGTCAATCTTTATGTATCATGCCTTGGGTGCGTGCTTCAAGCCATAAAGAGTCTTCGTCAATCTACATACATGATGTTCTTTTCCTGCAACCTAAAAACCCTAAGGTTGTGTCATGTACACTCCTTCCTCTAAGTCACCATTGAGGAAGGGACTCTTCACATCCACTTGACGGACTTTCTAGCCAAACTGTGTTGCCATGGCTAGAACTAACCGAATGGTGCTCATCTTTGTTGTAGGAGCAAAGGTCTCCTCATAATCAATACCTTCTCTCTGCGAAAATCCTTTAGCCACCAATCATTATGTGTACTTGTCAAGTGTACCATTAGCTTTGTACTCGACTTTGTACACCCATTTGCAACCAATGGGTTTCTTCCCTAGTGGAAGATCTTAAAAAACCCAAGTCTTATTTTTCATAAGACTCTAATGTTCGATTTCCATGGCCTTTTCCCATTCAGGTTTACCTTTCGCCTCTGCAAAATCTTGTGGTTCAAAAAGACCCTGAATGTTAGCCATAAGAGCAAAGTTAATTGTGTTTTGTATGTTCTTACCTCTAGATGATTGACCCTCAACCATTGCATCATCTTGAACATTACCAATGAGTTTTTCCCACCACTTAGGTCTCTTTATAAAACTCTCTCCATTCAAATCAACATGGTCATCATGACTTGGGCTGCCCGGAACTATATTATCCGAATGTTGATCCAGGTTTCATTAAGAAAATCGTCTAGTACTAGTACTTTCTTGGGAGAATCCAAATGTTCAGAATCATCAAAGTATCCCCTTCAAGTGTAGCTAATCGAAGTTGGACGCCCAAATCTTTAGCCTTCAAAGGCTGATCTTCAGTACTCTTGATGTCAAAAGAGAGCTGAAAATGCCCAACTTCTTCATCAATCACTACATCCTTATTGAATGTCAAACAGTCAGTGGCCACATCAATCAACCTATAAGCATTATGATTGTCACTATACCCTGTGAACATTAACTTCTGACTCTTGGAGTCTAGTGTGGTTCTCTTTGCATCTGGAATCCAAACATATGCTATAGAACCAAAAATCTTTAGATGGCTCACTTTTGGTTTCCTCCCAGACTATGCTTCCTCTGGGGTCTTCTCCTTCACTGCCTATGTCAAAGACTTGTTGAGAAGATAAATTGCAGTATAAACTGCCTCAGCCCAAAACTTCTTGGGAACACTCCTATTCTCCAACATACACCAGGCCATCTCCATAATAGTATGGTTTTGTTCCTTCTCTTGACAACCCCATTCTATTGTGGAGTGTAGGGTGTGGTGAAATGTCATTTCATACCATGTTTAGCACAACTGTGAATTTGTTTGAACATAATTCGCCCCCATTATCAAACCTAAGAGTGATTAATGAACAACCACACTCTTTATATATTGACTTGAACTTTTGAAATTTTTTAAACACTTCTAATTTGACTTTTAGGAAAAACACCCACATTTTCCTACTGAAATCATCTACAAACAAGACAAAATACCTGGCACCCATGACTGTTGTTGTATTCATTGGTCCACAATAAATCTGTATGAACCAATTAATGGACTTTATGCTCTCCAATCCTATCCTTCTGAAAACAAAATTTGTGTTGCTTTCTTGCTTGGCAAGCTCTGCAAACACCTTGTATCTGCTGTTAGATTTTAGGTAAACCTTCAACCATATTCTCTTGAGCCAACTGAGAGAGATAAGAAAGATTGAGATGCCCATATCCCTAATGCCAAAGAGTATTGATAGTTGGCTACCAATGCGCACTCATGAACCTCTCCAATATCAAAAAATTGATACAAACCATGATATTCTAAGCCAAGTGCAATGGTTTTCTTGGACTCCTTGTCAAAAATATGGCACTTGTGTGTACTGAAAATGACATCCAACTTGGGACAATGTCGCATAATTTGACTCATTGAGAGCAAATTGAGCTCCATGCCCAGAACATAATGCACATTGAGGAAAATAATATTTTTCCCTCTAGAGGTTATTTGAGCATTGCCTTTGTCAACAATCATTTACCCACAAATCAAAGCAAGCTATGTACTCCATGAACCAATCCTTCCTATGAGTAAAATGTCAAAGCACTCTAGAATCAATATACCACGGAGAAGACTTGACCTGATCTACTGGTCGTTTGGCCATGAAAGCAAAGAATGCTAACTCCTGCTCAAAATGCTATGTGACATGAGCCCTTTGTTGAGACCCTCCCTTGGTTGGATTTCTGATCAGCCAACCTCTTTCTCCAGTGCTTCTTCATGTGGCCAAGTTTACCACAATAATGACATGTGATAGTCTTCAAGTTCTTTGAAGTATCATCAAAATTGCCCCTTTCTTCTATGGCCACTTTCCTTTGCCCTTGTCCTTGGTTGCAAAGGCCTGTCCTATGCTTGGTGAATCATTGTTGCTACCAAACTGCTTCTTCCATCTATCTTGTTGCAAGAGTTTGTTGCACAAATCATCGAACTTCAGGTCAACATTGGTAGAGGTGATGTTAAGTGTTTTTATGAAATGCTCATATGTTTGTGATAGGCTTTGCAGCATTATAACCACAATATATTCTTCCATCTTGCAACCTATGGCTTCCAATTGATCATGAATGTATTTGATCTTCATCAAATGATCCTACAAAGACATTCTCCCGTCCATCATGATGGAGAAAAGCATATTCTTTAGGAAGAAGGCCCTACCTTAATTTGACGTCTCATGTAGATCTTGCAAGTGTGTCCAAATCTCCATAGAGGTTTTACCCAATGGAACCTTCGAAAGCATTTCATTTGTTACAGATAATTTAACGAGCATGACAACGTCATGATTACACTCATCATATTTGTCCTAGTCTCTACCCACAGTTGTAGGACGAATGTATGTACCGAGGACGATCTAATCAAGGCACCTGTATTCGAAGATCGTTAGCATCCTCTATTTCCAAGTGTTGTAATTTTTGCCAATGAACCTTCAGCTGCCTTCCAACATGTTGTTGAGTAATGAAGCCATCCCTCTTGCAATTCAAAATCATGGAAAATGAAGAAACTTGTTAGAAAAAAGATTGAAATTTTTGGGAAAAAAATTGTGAAACCCAAGCAACGAAGTAAAACCCACGATTTTATAAAAAATCAGCATGCAATAAAAAAATTGGAAAACACGATTTTGTCCAAAACTCGTTGAAAAACACCTTCCACTTGTGGCAAAAAATATTTCTACTGGGTGCAGTTTACAAATATAGGTCGTGATTTGCAAGAAATGGTGCCAAAACAAGTGATAAAAAGTCTGAAATGCATTAGCCGCAATTGCTTAATGATGAAAACCCACCAGCTACCCAGAGAACCCTTTTGTGTGGCCCTAAAATGGCAAGAAAACCCACGATTTATTATCTAAAATCATCAAAAAACTCTGTGCCCTTCATGCAGGTAATAAAATCCTATCACACAGGGAAGGGCAAAAAAGATACGTCTCCACTCTGGGGCATCTCAAGCATAGTTGAAAAACTCGCCAAGCCCGGAAAATA
>VDFB02180279.1:0-26390 GCA_007258455.2 Sequoia sempervirens
GATATCTTGAAGAATATGTAGTGTTGTTTTTTCTTCCTCCTTTTTGGTTGTTGTCACACAGATGGGTTATTGTGTTTTGGCTGTTGTGTGCTTATTGTAGTTATCTTTTGCGTCAGTTGTCCTTTTTTGTAAAGGGTTTTGGGGCCCCTTCAAAACCTAATTTACCTCTAATAAAAAAACTATTTGAATAAATTATATTATGATCTTAATGTTAATTAATAATTATTTTAATTTTTAATTAAATAATTGCATAGGTTTCTGGATTGAAACAACATGTGATTTTTTACATTAATGTTTTGGATCATGCTCCATGATCCATCATCAGGATGCTAAGAAGAGAGAAGAGAATTACATAATTAAGCGAATAGAAGAGGATGTTTTTAATTAAATAATTATTAAGTAGTGTTATTATAATTTAAATACTTAACTATGACCCTAATTTTATAGTTATTAATTAAATTATAATTATCTCTAAATATTATATATTTAAAAGCACTATAATTATTTTTAGAGTTAGAATTAGGATTAGAGTAAAAATTAGGGTTAGAACTAGAATTAGCATTGTGGATTTAAGTGAATAAAATTTTAAGATGATATTTTATCATTATAAAAAATTTACTTTTTATTGGTCAAATTTAAAAACATGTTCAATTTTATTTAATCTTTATAATTATGATTATATAGAATAAGATATAGTCAAACTTATATGTTAATGGAATAAATATAATTAAAGGTTCCAATTAAAAAATTTCTCTAACATTTTTATTATAATTATATTATAAGTTCTTTGAAATGAGTATGCATCATATGTATTTAGAAATTTGTTACATCTTAGTGAAAATCCTAACTTCTTGAATTAATTAGAATATATTATTATAAAATATTGTATTTACAATAAATTAAAATTTAATTAAAAATTTAATTTCTTAAATTAAATATATTTATTTACAAAGTTAGAAACAAACAAACAAGAGAGATAAAAGAACAAAGAACTAACATATTTATTAAATGGTTATGGTGTGGTTATGGTGTTATTGTGAATGCAAACTAAAATAAAACAAATAAAACTATAAGATATTTTTTAATAAATAAAACAATTCTTAAATAGTTCTAAGTTGAATAAAAATAGGTATTAGTAAACTTGTATAATATATATATATATATATATATATATATATATATATATATATATATATATATAAGTTGTCTATGTATGTGTTCCAATTTGTTGAGTTCTTGGAAGACTCAATGAGTTTTATTGTAAATTTTTTACCTCTCAATTGAATCAATTGATGAAAAAATTAATAGATTAAAATATTAATAAACTATTGTTATTAATTATTTGAGGTGGAAGGCTACCTAAGGATAGAGGTTTTGAGGTATCAAGAGTGAGCAATGGGGATGACATGTGTAGTTTTAACAAAGGATGCCTAGCCTACTGCACAAGATTTTGAGGCCGATCTACCTTGCTTCCTATGTGTTGATCTTGCATGTTGTTCTGTGGGCTTGGATGGTCCTTGCAGTGGGTGGTGGCTGACATGCAACCAATTCTTGCGGTTTTATTTTCTTGGTAAGTTCTTTTCCTTGGTGTGGGTGTAGTATTTTGCCTTCTTTGATTTTTTTAGTTTCTCAAGAGTTTGTATTAGCATGGCAATGAGTGGGGCTACAGGGGACTCCCCTTCTCTATCTTTCAAAGAAGAATTGAGATGTGATGAACCTTCCTCATCAACTCAAGAAAATGTAGTGAAATTTCTCTTGCATTCGACTCAAGAAATGAGATCAGGTAATTCCTTGGGCATCTGTCCTAAACAAAATGACTATTTGGAAAAATATCAAGATCACCTCATTTTGGTAACAAACCAAGAATCTGCTAAAGATATTTTGTATTTATTGGAGCACACTCTTCTTTGCAAATTTATGGGCTTGAAAGTTTTTGTGTCTTTCTTAGAATCATGGGTTAGGAATAATTGGTCTTTGTAGGGAAAGTTGGAAATTATTGTGGTAGCAAATGGTTATTTTTTGTGGTTTTCTCACGAATGGTAGATTGAACCAATATTTTTAAAAGTGGACCTTATTTCCACCATGAAGTGGGGATTTTCATCAAACTGTGGAATGTAGGGTTTGATCCAAAAAGAGAGCTTCCCTCTAAAATTCCCATGCAGATTCATCTTTAAGACTCTTTATGGAGTTCTAGCATGTTGACATTCTTCAATCTATTGTTGCTATCATTGGGAAACCAGTTGGTCCTTCTCACCAAACCCTTGACAAAAAGATAGCCACCTTTGCTTGTATTTATGTTGAAATCAATTTGAACAATCCTCTTCTATATTCTCTAGAGATCAAGGTAGGGACCATGAACTAGATCCAACATGTTTATGAAGCTTTATCATTTCATTGTCGTATATGTCATGAGTATAGGAACTTGCAAAGGAATTTCTCTATGTTGATCCCTATTCATTCTTCTCCAGCAACTGAGGCTCAAAAGGAAAATTTAAAAGATAAAGTTAAGGCTTCGATGAATTCCTATTTTTGAGACCTTGATGGCTTCATTCTTGTTAAGTCTTAGACCAAGGCCAAATATTCTAATCGCTAGTCTAGAGTTATTCTCAAAGCATATTTTGGTAATAGATTTGATGTTCTAGAAATTTTTGAATAAACCACTAATTGTGAGAAAGATTTTAATATGGTTGATCAAAATTCTTGTCCCAAAAACCTTGGCTTTATCCCCTATAAGAGCTTCAAGGTGGATCCTCAAAATCCACCTATTGAGAAGGGTTGTGCTTCCCCTAGTTCTTTTTCCTTTGATCAATTATTGTAGGAGGCCCTTCAAATTCATGCAAAAACAACAATGGTTTCTGACTTAAAAAATCCTATAGAGTCTAATGAAGTCATTGAAGTTGTAGAAAAAGTCAGATTCTGAAGAAAAAGAAGATAGCAAAATAAAGGCTCATATTGTTTTAGGTCTACTTCATAAGCCCATTAAAAGGGTGTGATTGATAAAACTTTGAAGGAAGGAAAAAAGACCATGAAAAGTGAAATTGATAAAATAATCATTGGTGGTTCATCTAGGGTAATAAGGACACTAAACTCCCATTTCACTAACCCTCCAAAGTTATTGTTATATCTTGGAATGCAAGGGGTCTGAGGAGCACCCCTAGACAAAAAGTTTCTCAAGATCTAATAAGAGATCATAATCTTTATGTTATTTTTATATAAGAAAATAAGCTCTCCTACAAAGACATGGTGATGGTATCTTCAAAAATTTGGAAAGGAGGGAAATGTATCAGTATAGGTGAGGGCAATGTATCAGTATAGGTGCTCAGGGATTCTTAGGTGGGGTGGCATGTCTATGGAACCCACATAGTGTCATTGTGTCTTGATGGGTTGGGAATAAACACTAGAGGTTTCTTGTTTTGAATATAGAGAACACATTCTTCTTAGAAATGAGTATACTCCTAATTTTTCAAGTAAGGTTTCACTTTTGTCTCATATTTGGTCAGTAATTATATTTTTGTTACTCTTCCTTGGATGCTAGCAGGGGATTCCAATGCTATCCTAAGTTTAGATGAGAAAAGAGGAGGGTCTAAGCACTTCGGCCTAGCTTCTACTTTTCTAAGGGATAAAATCTCCTTTCTTAACCTGGTGGATATGATGCCTCAAAATGGAACCTTCACATGGAGTAATCATAGATGTGGAGATGACTCAATTTCTTAAATATTGGACATATTTCTTATTTTCGGTTTTTGGATTAGCAATAATTGGTCTTCCTACTTTGAGATACTTGGTTGGAAGGGATCTGACCATTGGTCTATTATTTTTCACTCCTTTGTGATCTCAAGAACAAAGAACCTCCCTTTTAAATTCCAACTGGTGTGGCTTCGTGAACCATCTTTATTCCATCTTATAGAAGGAAAACCAGCTTATGACACAACCATGTACTCCTCAAATAATTTGATGCTCTCACTTGAAAGTTATTATGGTCTAGGAATTTAGAAAATAAAAATGGAGCTTGGCTAATTGGGATTTAGTCAGTAGACTCAAGGAGATGGGAGGTCTTGGCATCCATATTTCAAAACTTAATTGTCAAGCCTTAGCTGCTAAACTATATTGGAGATTATGTAAAAAGCTTATATCAACCTTGGGCACAAATTTTGAATTATAAGTACTTGGAGGGGGAGGGTGTGGGGAGGGGGCGGTCGGGGGTCGCAACAACTAACATTTCTCAAATGGTGCTCGCAGGGGTTGGGTCCATAATATGGAATACTCTAAAAAAGGCAGCCCACTTATTAAGCAAGGTCTCTTTTAAATTGTTAACAATGGAAACAATGCCTTGTTTTGGGAGGAATCCTTAGATAACCATCCATCCATAATCTCTTCTTATCCTTGGATTCAACATTAATGAAATATTTTTCAAGTGACTAGATGGACCAAAGTGGCAGATTATAAGTATTATGTTCCCCTCGATTACTACTATTTTACAATTGAAAAGAACCCTACAAATGGCTAGAGGGAGGAGATAGGGAAGATCATGAATTTTTAGCTTCCATCTTGGTGGATTTCCCTTGTTCATTCTCAAGGAGTCCTGATGACCTTACCTACGACTTGGATTCAAAAGGAGCATACTTTATTACTTTTATATTTATCAAGCTCTTGAATTTTAGAAATTGGGAGTTCATGAATTCCCTCGGTGGAAGAGAATCTGGAGCAAAGTGGGATGACCCAAATGTAATTTATTCCTTTGGTTATTATATCACAAAAAATTCCTAACTTGGGAAAATATTATGAAATAGGGATTTTATGGACCATATCTATGCTCTTTGTACAAAAATGATGAGGAAAGCATGAATTACTTATTCTTCTTTTGTCCCTTTCTAGTGAACTACGACACCTATGGGGGAATCTATGGAATAGGCTAGATATTCAACCGACTTCTTTGATTCATCTTTAGAATAGCCTTGGACATCCTTCCACCTCTACTTCCTTCCTTCGTGCTTCCTAGGACATTGGTCCCTCCTTTATTCTTTGGAAAATATGGTTAGAGATAAATCAATGCATCTTCCAAGAGTGTAAAATCCAAGTCACACAAATTTGGTTGAAAATCAAGAGGATGCTTAAGGAGAACATTGAGGTCAAATTCCCTCTTGAAGATTGTCTCTATTAGACACAAAAATACTAAGAAGGGGGGATGAATTGACATTTAATACTTTACCGCATTCATAAAATTATGAAAACATAATCAATGATAATGCAAGTAATGAACACATCCACACAAGAGAAGACCGGATTTACGTGGAAACCTAGAAGGGAAAAACCATAGTGAGAAAAGATGCTTGGAAATACTACTAAAATATAGCCTCATAAGAATACTATATAACTTACAATTATTTTGCAAGCATTGACCTACATGAATTACAATCTTAAAGAGACACCAATCCCCTTGAATTCTGATTTCTAGGAACCAACCTACAAGAGACACCAATCCCCTATGATTGAGATACAACATAGTCACTGAGCACCAACTCATATTAAGAGGCTTCAACTTCATATTGGAAAAAGAAACATATATCTTTCACTCAATCTTCTTTGCATCAAAAGGTGAACACATCCTATGATGATATATCATTTTTTCTCAACGTACTTGACTTCTCTTCTCTTCTCACACATCATGTTACATATACATTTCACACACAACCTCATCCTCACATCTATGACACACATCCTCTCATGCTTTCATGAAATGATCCATAATATATATCCATTCCATCATGTTAACAATATCTCACGTTGGCCTAGAAACATTTAACACCATCCACAATTAGCAATGTTATTCAAGGATAAACCTTAATTCAAAATTATATGAAACATGTAGTTGGCTTATTCCTAAATCAGATGCATTATTGCCAGTGTAAGATGATATCATATAATTCCTACCAAGATATTAACTAGTCCTATTTTACAACACTTCCCTTCATTGGCGCAAACTCTTAGATATTATACACAATTAACCAACAAACATAGACTTTACTTTGTCACTTCTATCTTGTAGCTTTATAATTTAAATCTACTAAAACTATAGATTAAGATACCCCATGGGTAATCTTACTTAACTAAATCAAATTGTAAGACATAACAATTAACAAGGATAGATGCGGTACCAAAAAAATGGCAGCTTATTACAATACATATTCTAATTTTGAATGAAAAACCTCACAATACTACCACGAACACTTCTAGACTTTCACAAAAGTAGTAGGCAACCAAGAACCACCAATTCCATATGTACCCTAACTTCCCATGTTTTGCTTTTTCAATAATGATAACAATAACACTTTGTAACCTCTGTAACATAAACAATTGATACATATTTTGACTTCAATGACAAACACACCACTTTGACATCAACCAATCACCCCACTTTGACATCAATCAATCACATCACTTTGACATCAATGACAACACTATATTCATTAGTCTCTCCTCTTCTAACCTTCATTTGCTCAAGATTTTGGATCCATCCCTATGAGCTCCTTTGTTGAGTATATTTAGTTCCAAGGATCTTTTTTCTAAGAAGGTCAACAGATGAGAGAAATGGTATTCTCCTCAAAGTGGGTATCTTAAAATTAATTCTGATGGTTCTTCCAAAGGGAATCTAGGTTTGGCTAGAATAGGGGATGTGGGCATGAACACCAATGGTTTAGTTCAATTCTTTTATATTCATATGGGTATTCATTCTAATAATTATATGGAAGCTTAGGAAATTCTAAGGGCCCTTGAAAGGGCTTATATCAAGGGTTGGAGATAGGTTATTTGTGAAACTAATTTCATGATGATTATTTCACTGTTGAATAAAAGAACTTTCAAGAGGCTTCATGGAGATTTTCTAGATTTGCATAGTAAATTCTTGGCTTAGAAGCTAAATCTGACTCAATTTCCTTTGTGAAAATTCCCAGGGAGTGGAATAGGGTTGCAAACTACCTTGCCAAATGGGCCTTTGAGAGAGGTCGGTATTGGAGTATCAATGATTGGAGTGAGTTGGATTATGAAAAATTACAAAATATTTTCAAGTTTATCCATGATGACCAAAAGGAGGATGGATAGAGTTTCTAAGTGGATTTGGGTTGAATCTTCTAGACCTTATATGTTTGTAGTGGATGTTGTCATATGGATTTGTAGGATTCCTTGGCGGTTCCTACTTCTCTTGCATACTATGATAGTAGTTGTCATCTTGAAATCATGTTATAATTAATTCTTTCAAATAAATTAATATTTTTAGCCAAAAATAATTATTTAAGGTATTTCTAACATGATAAAATTATTGATAGACTAAAATATTGAAAAATAACTATTTGAGGTGTTTTTATTTACACAACACTCCACATTAACAGTAAAAATAAATACAGGTTTCGACAATGCTGGAGACTCCCATAAGTCAATTGTGTCATGCCCTAGTTTAGGTAAGGCTTCGGATGTTCAAGGCTCAGAAAAAAATTTGTTAGGAGATTCAATTCCTCTTCATCCTGCTATTGGGTCTCAGGAATCGACTAGCTCCAAGAATGGGGGTAGCTTGTCATTTAGCGGCATGCTTGTTGGATCCAGTCAAGAGAAAAAATTCAAATTTGCGGCTAGGGATGCTCGGACTCTGAAGGACAACTCGATCTCCAAAGGGCATGGGATCTCTGTGAATTGTCCAAAAACCCTCATCAAAAAGGAATCCACTTCCCTCTTTTGGTATTTTCTGAGAAGCTAAAAAAGGAGGTCGATGTGGGTGAACAATACTTTCCATCCAACAGTTTGGCCAATTCAATCATCTGTGGCAAAAATTACTAGATTTGTATGATTGGATCTCAAGGGCTTGGCAACCGACGCTCAAAGGTAATATAGAAATTTACACTTGTGCTAAGGGATTTTTTTATTGTGGTGTTTGATTGTATCCAAGATAGGGATGCAATTCTACAAGAGAAATTGTGTTGGGGGAAAAGCTTTCTCCTCAAGCTATGGTTTCTAGATTTCAACCCTACTTTTGCAACTTTCTCTATAAAACCTATTTGGATTCCTCTTCCAAATCTTCCACTACAATTCTAGTTTCTAGACTTCTTTCATGTGATTGGTGATTCCTTGGGAAGCTTCTTAGCAGTGGATTCAGACACAACTAATTTTACCCACACAACCTCTCCTCGCATATTGGTAGATATGGATGTAACAAGAGACCTCCCTACAAACATCACATTCAAGTTTTTTGATTGCAGTTGGATGCAACTTCTATACTACAAAGGTTTACCTTTATGATGTAGAAAGTGTTTTGAAACTGGACATATGGCCAATTCCTGCTCCAAAATCATCAAAAATTTAGTTCAACAGTCTTGGTGGGATAATGTTCTAGACCTCATCATTACTCAATAAAAGCCCCATCAAAGGTGATGAAGGAGAAACCAAAGCCCTTTCAGAAGCTTGAACCCCCCCCAAAAAAAAAAGTGGGGGCAGGGAATGCTAAGCCACGTCAAACTATGAAACCTTCAAACAAACAAGGAAAACTTAAACCCATCAACAGGAAATCCATAGTTGGGTGTGGGTTGGTCATTGACATTAGGTGGTGGGAGAACTCCATAGGCTAAATTCATGGACACCATTAAAATGAAACAGAAAGTGGATGGGGTGGGCTGGAAAGATGTACATAATAAGAAAAGGAAAATCCTCAAGCTAGAATTGAGTCAGATTAATTTGCAAGTGCGTTCTCACACCAATTTTGGTGTCCACAATTCAACTTAGAATACGCAGATGTATTTGTACCTCTATGATATACATTTGCATGCTAGACATGAATTTTGGATGTTGGTCATGGCTGTCCATTGATGTATGTTTTAAATTTAATCAATAAAAAATCTCATACATATAAAAAAAAAACAATAAAAATAAATAAAGAAATAGAGAGGGAGACAGATAGAAACACAAAAAATAAAGAAAAAGATGAGGAAGATAGAAAGGGAGATAGAGAAGATATATATAAAGAGAGAGATAGGGTGAGAGAGTTAAAGAGAGATAGAAAGAAAGATGGATAAAGAGATTTAGAGAAAGGGGTGGGGACTAATAGAGATAAATATTGAGAGTTAGATGTATATATGCAAGAGTAAATATCATCTCATGAAGTGATTAAATGTGTATTGAGGGGTGAGAATTTTAACCATGCTCAAGATATTAAATAATGATTTGCAATAATGTAAGTCTAAACTAGTCCAATTTCTTTTTCCAAAAATAAAAGGATTTGGAATATTAAAAGGATTTCAGTTAATTTAAGTTTATTTTGCTAAGTTGATTTTTCTTTCATTTCATTTCAAGCACCAATGAAAAATTCCATGCTTAGAAAAAATGCCAAACCATATTTTTTATAAAAGTGTCGAGTTTATTTTGCTAAGTTGATTTTGTGTTCATTTCATTTCAAACACCAATGAAAAATTTCATGCTTAGAAAAAATGTCACACCATATTTTTTTATAAAAGTGTCAAGAATAGTTGATATACAAGTGATATTGTTGGCAAGTTAAGGGCAACAACAAAACACACTACAAGCTACCAGTAAAGGTTTGTGATACCAAGAAAAGGAACTAGCTATAGTTAGGAGTCATGTCCCTTCAAGGGAATACATGTATATGTAAATCATATATGAATAAATAAGATAGAGATATAGGAGAGGATTAGATAGAATTGTAGAGAAGAGATAATATCAGAGCAAAGACTAAGACCTATCTTTTGTACCTATTATAATATAATATAAAGGAGATATAATGATTACATATGTGTGTGATGGATGTATCAATATTTTCTTTGATATTATGGTGTTATATTATATCTATGCCTTCTAGATTCTTATCACACATGATTGTTTCTTTTACTATATCCTTTGAGGTATAAACAAACTACACAAGGAGTGCTAAGGTATAGATATTTGGACTGTATTGTCCCCATTTCTCTTGCCAACATTGATTTTGTTACTAGAATCCAAATAGAGTAGTAAAGAAATTAGAAGCATAAAACAAGAAGGAAGAAAGATGACAAAAATATTTTTTTGCCAGACCTTAAGGGTGACCTCTATGAGAGGGGGGTAGGCCATTAGGGGATGGGGAAAGGAAAGGGGGAAGGGATCCCAGAGATCCCTGAAAATATGTGACTATTTGAGATGATATTTCAAAATTAAGACATACATATGGAAAGAAGAATAAAGGCCTAGACCAAGAAAGCATGTGGGAATAGGAGAAAACAAAAGGAGAAAAAAGATATTTGAAATCATTAAAATAGGAATGGAAATGAACATGGAAGAAATGATACTAAAACAAACTTAGGAAAGAGAAGAAAGGTACCACAAAAGAGAACTAGAAAAGAGAGAAAAAGAGAGTGGGAAAAATGGCAGAGGAAATTTTAAAGAAAAGAGGGGAGCATGCCAAGAAGGGTGCTACTGAGCGTGTCAATGTGGGTGCAACCAAAAATAGGAAAGAAGGAAGAAAGGAACTAGAAGCCAAGAATTCCATAGAGGAGCATAATATAAAATCGGAGGAGCCTAACCTTAATTCTACGGATTTTTTAACTAAACATGAACCGGTACTAACCATTAATGGACAAAAATATTAGATATGAAGAGTGGCAAGGAACATACATCACCCCTGGACTAGGAGTCACCACTTATGCTAGATATAACACACACAGACACAAACAAAGGAAAAAAGGAAGGTATAAAACCTAAATTTTTGACAACCTATACAATAGATTAGGATATTACAAAAGGTAATAATCAACCTATTGAGTGGAGAATCACAGAGGGACAAAATAATTTCCAAAGGTCAAAAGGTGACATCGAGTCCAACTCTATCTATAGTAATCAATCAAGCTCCACCGCAAGTTGGGAGGGGAACTCATTAGAAGAATACATCACCACAATGAGGAAAATCCTTTCTTTGAAAAGGATATTAACAACGTTGTAGAGAATGTTTTCTTATTGGAAACAATATGGAAAATCTGAAACGAGCAATGAGAAAGCACTGAGTTATTCGACTTCATTGGGTCCTTGACAAATGAACCATTAAAGTGGTATGGTAAAGTATACCCATGGAATAATAAGCCCAATTTTAAAACAAGCATTTTTTTTAAATTTTGACAATCTGAAACTCCTAATGGGAGGAGTAAGCAAGTTAAGAGAATTATCTTAGCAGGACTATGAACCAATATTAGAATTTGATAGAAGATTCAAGGAAGTAACATGAATACTAGAAGAATGGTTAAATGATAAACAAAAGAGAGAGTGGTTCCTCTCCACAATAACTTTGGAACTCAGAATGACTCTAGATGGTAGAAACTTTGGCTCATATTCAAAATTGATCACATTGGCATGTTGGATAGAGGGTTAGTCATGGAGGAAGATGGAGAAGGAAGAAGAAAACAAGAAAATGGAACAACTACAAGTGGAAATGGACCAATTGCGGCTAAGACAAGAACTTATAAAAAAAGAGATTGGTCCACAAAGGCCTAATATATGGTGTTCTTATTATAGTAGAGAAGGGCACATGTGGAATGAATGCATAATGGAAATAGGAGAGAAGAAGGAAAATTATCTAAGGAAAGACCTCCACACCATCAAGAAAAAAAAATCTATATTGTGGCATTTACAGAGAGAGATAACCACGAGACAACAAAATTCCCATCCCATAAATTTTGAGTGAAAGAAAAACCAAACTATGACAAGGAAATGGCCTATGTAACGGGGTTGGCGGAAAGACCATTATATGCCCAAGATCATGAGTTTAGGGTCTCACCATGGAAAAACCAAATAAATGCTAAATCCATTCAAAGTTTGGGATCATACAATGATAATGGCCCGTACTGGGGAGGAAGAGGCCACAAATGAGGAAGAAGAAGAAGAGCCAATGCCACCTATTTTAATTGTGGGAAGCTAGGAAATTTCACTATGGAATGTTGGGGAGAAAAGAGAAAGTAGTATAATTTTTTCAGTGAGGAAGACCATGACATGTTTATCTATTAAAAAGAATGCCAAAACTATAAAAATGCACGATCACAAGGCCAAAATGATAAACAATCAGACTCAAATACAACCAAAGGGGATAGAATCCTTCACAAAAACTTAAGAACCCTGAGGAACGAACTAGAAAGTGCCACAAAACTAGAAAAGATGAGGGCTATACTAAAAAAGAGAGCATCATAGAAGTGGAATACTATGTAGAATCTAAACCCAAGAAAAAGGGGAAGGCAACAATAGTGACTCAACAAGGGATTGACACCAAAAGAACAAGTGTGACAACCACAAAAGAAGAGGAAAGTTCTAAAGAGGAAGGGGCATTCCACCCTACAAAAGAGCAACAAGATCAAATAGTAGAATTTTTTTTTAATTATTGAACTAGAGCAAGAAAGGGAGAAAAAAAAGAATAGCTATTTTACAAAACAAGAAGTAAAAGCACTTAAACAATTAGCAAAATTGGGGGGCAACCCTTTGGTGAAGTGGTGGGGCTTCTTTCCTGTAGGGCCAACAACCAAGGTTCAAACCCCACGGGGCATTTCTCTACCGCGTCAACAATTGAGACTGATTTTCCCTAGTGTTAAGGGGAGACCCTTTGGTGAAATGGTGGGGATTCTTTCCTACAGAGCCAACAACTAAAGGCTCATACCCTTAATATCAAAATGTTTTAAGAATTCATAAAAAGTCTAGGTTGCATGAACAATGGAGAGCGGAAGTAGGAGTGCGTGGACAAGAGGTTTCAAATCTAAAACAGTTGGGGATGATGATGAGCTTGACAATGAGGATGATGTTTGGTGGGTCTCTACTATTGGAGGGTTTGGTGGGTCTCTACTATTGGAGGGTGTGTGGGTGATGGCACTACCCCTGTTTCTCTTCCTATGTTTCCTTATCTGTCTTTGGCCCGTGTTGGTGGTGTTGTTGGGATCCTACTAGGCCCAATTGGTTTCCTTTGGGAGGATGCTCATCCTTCACTTGTGATGTGGGGTTAGTTGGCCCTTATTTTTGTTGCTTATGTGGTTTCTACTGGTCTATGTAAGCTTTTTGTAGCGATTTTTTATGGGGTCTCATTGCTTTTGTTGCAGTAGGAGAGTTCTTTTGTTTTCTCTGGGGTTTTGGTAGAAGCTATGCCTTTGGATTGGCCTATTTCTAGCTCTGACCAGTGTGTTGGGGTGGCTTGTGTGCTTATTGTGTTGGTCTATTCATTGGCTCCTTTCATCTTGAGTCCCTCTTGCTTCTTGGTGCTTTCCTAGCTATTGGATGCTCTGGGTCAACCTTCTGGCTAATGTTTGTTGCTGCTCACTTTGGTTGTGGATTCCTGTTGGATGAGAGCTCTATGACTTATTCTTTAGTTTCTTCTTGAGGTTGTTTTACCCCTTGGTGATGATCCCCCTTTGTTCTTGGGCCTAAAGGGTTTGTTGTTGGTTGAGATGCAGTTCTATCTTTTTGGGCTAAGTTGTGTTGGTAGCTCCTCTTGTGGTGAAGTTGTTCTAGGGATTTGTGGTTGTCCATGGTTCTAGGTGTTGGCTACTAGCTGAGCTTTCCTTTTGTCCCTTCTGTAGGTGCTATTGAGGGTATGTTCTATTTTTTTGGCTCTTTGGCGGTCAACTGGGTTATTTTTCATGCTTATCATTTTGACCCAGTTGTTTTTGTTCTTGTTCCTTTTTAAATTCTTGCTACTTTTTAAGTGATGGTGCCTTTGGATAGGGTTCACTTCTTTCAAGCTTTGATTTCATTCCATGCCAAAGGAGGTTGTGACTTCCCTTACTGTTCAAACCCTTACTTTCTTCCAATTTCTACAATCGGGATCTTCTATGGAGGGGAAGACTGATTCTTCTAAGGTGGAGCTCTCTCCTTTTGAGGTGGAGTTAGTTGTTGTAGTCTAGGTAGATAGCTCTCTTCCTTACTGTGTGTTCCTATTGAGGTGGAACTTCTGTATGTTGGAGAGTGTTGGTTTTGGTGGTAAGGGCTCTCATCTCTTCCTCTCTATTAGAGGGAATGCCTCTTTGTTTGAGGAGTTGGGGTTGGTGTTTCAAGTGGGAGGGAGCTACAAGAAGGCAGATGGCTTTCAGAGTTTTCATGTCCTCTCTAACCTCCCTATTGAGGTGGGGGGTTTGGATTTGCTGGTTCTGGTGCAACATAGGGGTATAATGGGTTTTTACAAAATTATGTTGTTTGATTTTTTTGGCTCAAGCTTGTTCTTTCTGAGCAAATTTGTTGTTATTGAGCAGATGGTGCATTGCAACCTAGTTGCTTTGTTGCCTGACTATTTCAAGTGGTTATTGTTAGTCTCTTGGGTTCATTTGGGTTCTATGGGTTCAAGGTCCCTGTCAAAACCTTGATGTAAAAGGTTCAAGGTCCCTTCAAAACCTAGTCTTGTGTTTAAGATCTCGATCAAAATCTTGTTGTAAAGGGTTTAAGGTTCCTTTTGAACCTTTGTGCAGTTCTCTTGGTACTGCTATTGTTGGGTTGTTGATGGTATGTGGTTTATCTTTGTTGCAGCATGATTTTCTTTGAGGGTTTTAGGTCCCTTCAAAATTGGTTTGTAATGGGTTTTGGGTCCCATCAAAACTTGCTTTTCCTTATAAAAAAAAATTAGCAAAATTGGTAGGATAACACGAACTAGTCACCAAATTGAAGCAATTTAGTAAATATTGGAACAAAAGGAGCATAACGTAAGAATGGTGGGAACAAACTAGAAAAAAAGACCAATAATGATTGATCTATGAATTAACCATAAGAAGATTCCTAAGGTAATGGTCTATCAAGGATTATATATGAATTTAATCCCAAATATAATTTGGGAGTATCTAGGCAGACTAGTACTAGAGCCAACTCCTTATAACATAAACTTAGTGGATGATACTAGAATGAAGACTTTAGGTACCTAGAGAAATGTAGAAGTTATTGTAAGAGGAGTCAAATAGATAATTGACTTTGAATAAGTAATAATGAAAGAAACTTTTGATTCATTTGATGCACTGTTAGGATTGAGGTTTTTGTAGACTCTCGAGGGATAATAGATCCTATAAAGGAAGAAATATCATTTGCGAATGATAAAAGGATGGTCTACATACCCATGGGTAGCAAGCAAGAAGCATCCTATATAAATGAAGTCAATGTGGAAGAGTATGAAGACAATGACCAGACTATAAACATCGCAACCATATCAACAAATGAAACTCTCAAAGAGCCCAATTTTGAGAGAGAAATTGAGGTAAATGATACTAAAGGAAGTATCGATAGTGAGATAGTACTAGAGGCATGAATGTAGGATAACCAAGAAGTATATTCCAAGAGAATAATTGGTTGTCGGAGAGTATGCATGATAAGGAAAACACAAAAAATAGAAGGTAGTGTAGTGCAAGACATGTGCAGTACTATGTAAAGGGAGAAGGAGATAATAATGAGAATCCTCAATAGGTCTATCATATTAGAAAGGGGAATTCTCAATAATCAACTCTTTATCATGATCCAACTTAAAATACAAGTTGCTATCAACAATACCTTTATTGAATCCAAGCTTTAGTAAGTATTTATCCAGTCTGGCATACCAAGCTCTAGGGGCTTGCTTGAGTCCATACAAAGCTTTCTTCAATTGAAAAACCATGTCTTCCTTATTGGTCAATTGAAATCCATCTAGCTATTCAACATATACTTCTTCTTCTAACTCACCATTCAAAAAGGTTGACTTCACATCCATTTGATAGACTTTTTAGTTCCTATATGCAACATAAGAAAGAAATAATATTACAGCTTCAATTCTGGAAACAAGAGCAAAGGTTTCTTCAAAATCAATACCTTCCATTTGTGAATACCCTTTACATACCAGTCTTGCTTTATTCTGAACCACTTCACCTTGTTCATTCAACTTATTTCGAAAGACCCATTTAGTACCAATCATATTTTATCGTTAGGTTTGGGAACAAGAATCCATGTATCATTCTTTTCAATCTACATCAGTTCTTCCTCCATAGCTTCCATCTAGTGTTCATCATTACAAGATTCATTGACATTGTTAGGCTCAATCTTGGAAATAAGACAATATTCTTCTGCAATCCTTCTTCTAGTCTGCACACCTTTATTCTTATCTCCTATAATTTTATTTTTAGAATGATTCAGTTTTACATACCTCAGAATCTTAGGATTCTCTCGCACTTTCGGTTCTTCTATTTTTTCTTTTGTACTTCCACTTGTCTCTCCTTCCTGACTTCCTTGATTTACCAGAACAATATGAACTTAATTTTGTGTCTAAGCATTCTTCCCTTTGTCTATACTATCTTGCTGGTCATCTAAATTATATCCACAGTATTTGGATGACCTAGCAGAGTCCTCATCAACTCTGACATTTTCACTTTCAACTATTTTTCTTAATCTTCTATTATAGCACTGGTAAGCCTTTCTTTTAGTAGAGTAACCTAGAAAGATTCCTTCATTGCTCCTTGCATCAAACTTTCCTATGTCCTCATCTCTCTTGATATAACACTTGCTTCCAAAGATCTTGAAATATTTAATAGTAGGCTTGTAACCAAACCATAGCTCAAAAGGAGTCTTACTGGAAATACCATTGACATTTACCCAGTTTAGAGTGTACATAGTAGTGTTTACAACTTCTCTCCAATAGATGTGAGGTACATTTCCTTCTATCATCATTGTTCTAGCAGCATCCAAAATTGTTATGTTCTTTCTCTCTACAACTCCATTCTATTGAGGGGTTTGGGGAGCAAATAATTGTCTTTTGATTTCATGCTCTTCACAAAAAGAATTGAACTCCCGGGAGGTGAATTCACCACCTCTATCTGACCTTGGGCATTTTATTTTCAAACTTGTCTCATTCTTTTCCATAGCTCTAAAACTTTTGAACTTATCTAATGCTTCACATTTTTCTCTTAAGAAAGCAACCCATATCATTCTAGAGTAATCATCAATAAGTAGCATAAAGTACCTTTCTCCTTGCATACTTCTAATTCTGGAGGGGCCACATAGATTAGTATGCACCAACTTGAGTACTCCATTAGAGTGATGTTGTTTTCTCTAAAAAGAAACTCTGGTCTGCTTTCCGATCTAACATTCCTTGCATATTGTGTTAGTAGGCTTCGCTAGCTTAGGTAGATCTATTACTGCTTGAGTGGAGCTTACCTTGATAATGTTATCAAAATTCACATGACACAACCTCCTATGCCATAACCAGCTTTCATCTACTTGAGCAAATAAACAACTTACATTAGCAACACTTAGGTGAAAAATATTATCTTTTTTCTTTGTACCTAAAGCAATCATATTTCCAGAGCTTCCAAGTATCCTGCATCTTCCATCTTTGAATTAAAGATCATAACCCTTGTCCACCATTTGTCCAACACTCAATAGATTATGATTCAAGCCTTCAACATAAAGGACATCATCAGTGTTATGTTTACCACCAAGACAAATAGATCCTCTGTAATGAATCACACCAGCATTGTTATCTCTGAATCTTACAACCCCACCATCATATTTCTCTAGACTTACAAATTTGCTTGTCAATAGTCATATGATGTGAGCATTCAATTTCAATAGCCCACTCATCCTTTTCTTCAATTAGGGTTGCAAGATCTTTCTCAACTTTAGCAGATTCAGTAGCCACCAGACCAATTTCCTTGATAGCAATGAAAACCCATTCATCTTCATTTCCATTTTCTTTATCAGATTCTTCATTGGTCACACCTTCTTTAGCATAATAGCATTTCTTTTGAAATCTAGGTTTGTTAGGCTTAGACCTAGGAACTCTTTCAAGACATCTTGAAGCAAAATGACCTATTTTACTACAAGAGAAACATTTAATAGGCAACTTTCCTTTATACTCACCTTGTTCTCTACCTTCTTTCTTTACAATTAGTGATTCCAACTCTTCTACCTCTCTTTCTTCATCTTCAAGTTGTTTCATCTCTTCCTCATACTTGAATGTCTTTCTAGAACTCTCTCCTGGATAATATCTTTGCTTGTTTCTTCTGAATATAGAGGCCTTAAATTTAGATTCAGTCTTGGGGGCAAAATAACCAAATTCACTCAACTCAAAGGCAACAAGTTTACCAATCAACATATCTCTTGTCACATGTGTCACTATTCTGAGCTCTTCAATAGCATGAGCCTTTGATTTGTAAGAGGGAGGAAATGATCTAAGCACTTTAGCTACAATTTCTTGTTCATCCAAGGTACCACTGACACATCTAATACCCATCACAAGTTCATTTACTCTTTGCATAAAAGAAGAAATATTTTCATCTTCACACATCTTCAAAGTTTCATACTTGCCTTTCAAACTTTCTAGCTTAGCAACCTTCACAAGTTCATCTCCTTCATACAAAGTCTCCAGCTTCTTCTAGATCTCATGAGCTATCTTCAGATCCATCACATTTTTCATTTTTGAATCCATTAGAGCACTCAACAAAGCTTCAATAGCCCTGATGTTAATATTAGTATCTTTAATCTCATCAGGAGTGGAAGGACCATTCTAAGGAATAACATATATGTTCTATGTAATCTTCTAGAAGGGTTCACCAATACACCTCAAATGACACTCCATTATGGCTTTCCACAAAGAGTAGTTTGTTCCATCGAATCTAGGACTGTCCTTCTTGTATGATGCCATCTCAGATCACCTCAATCTTTTAAACTTCTTCAGAGGAACTTGCTCTGATACCAATTGTTGGCAAAACTAGGATAGACAACTGAGAGGTGGGGTGAATCAGTTGTCACAGAATATCTAAACTTTTCAAACTTAACTTTACTTAATCTTAGATATGATGAATTAACAATAAACCATAGATAATCAACACATAAGAAACACATAGAACACCAAGATTTTTTACATGGAAACCTTGTTAGGGGAAAAACCATGGTGGATGTCAATCCACAATATTATACCCTATTAAAAGTATAAAGAAGAATAATGGGAATGCACATGCATTCAGGCACACTTCTTAGAGCTCACTGCTCAAATACAAGAGGGATCACAGCCCAAAGAAGACACATTGTCTTATAGAAATTTGGATTAGATCTGCAAAGTATGAACTGAGAAAATAGCTTCTACAAAAGCCTGATTATAGTTTCGGTCAAGCACATAAACACTCCTTCACACTTCACTCAAACTTCTTCACACTCTGCTCTACAATCAAATGATTAGATCACTATTTGCACATTTTCTCTTCCTCTACTCACTTACACATTTTAACTTCACACAAACAATTGTTCTTATATATCTGCAACATGGATTTACATCGACAACTTCATCAGCCAAAATAAAATATGAAATATAAAACATATACACAATGTTGGACCAAATTTACAAGTAAATTTTCAATGTGAATCAAACACCATCAGCCAATATTATGTTGTGGCCCAAAACAACATCTCCAACATGAAAACACCTCAATTGATTTCTCCTCGAAGATCCACAACACGTTACAACCACTATGTCAGCCAAGAACATAAAAACCTGAACACACAAGAGAAAATCACCGACCATGAGCACACTAATCAATGTAGACATGCAACAAAGATAGATCATGATCTAGAAACATCCACAAGCACCAAGAATCATCAAAGAAGCATCCACAACAACTGAAATTACTAGAATCACATCAACTTCAATTAGGAGCACTAACTGAAGCCACATAAAAACTATCAAAACACAACTATTCATAACACGATTAAATCTTCATGTGGACCTCTAAAACTTTTAGTGGATAAACTAGCTACACTCAACAATAAACCCTTTAGTCCACAATGATTGATCATCAATGTACTGAGCAATACACCTTCATGACCTTCACTATTCCACTATCAACCTGCAACTCTTTCTTTAACAATTTTTTCAATATCCTCAACATATACAACCTACAATACATCAATGCTAATAGTGTTGACATCAATGACAACCACATATCAGCAACACAGCCATAACATCCAATATATTTTTGGGGAGAGGAGGAGTTATATAATTTTGATGATGGGTATCTATTGTACTAAAATATACTATTAAAATTCTTTGATGATGTGGTACACCTCATATAAAGGTCACCCCTTTCCATTTTGAGAGGATGATTTATTTTATTCTTATATTTTGGGCACTTATAAATTTGGAGAGATTAAGATATCTGGTTTGCATATGATTTCAAAGAACTAGATATTTTTTGGTGGGTAGATTATGATTGTGAGAAGATTAGGAGGATTCTATAAAAAGGAAGAAAAAGATTCATTTAATTACAAATTAATTAGATATTAATACTAAATAATTTTTTTGTAAAAAAATCAAATTAACATCATATAAATAGATGGATATATTTTTTTTATCTCCTCTTAGGAATTTTTTTCCCATCTAAGTATGGTGATTCTAGGAGTCCCATAATCACAATATCCATCAATGGAATCCAAATCTCTAATGCACTTGTAGGCTTAGGAGCTTCCATAAACGTTATGACACTAGATGTAATGCAAATATTTTTATTCATAAATGTTCAACCCACAAGAACTATCTTGCAAATTGTAGATTAATCCATCACCATCCCAAAATGAATATTAGAAAACATTCTAGTCAAGGTAGAAACCTAGGAGTACCTAGTGGATTTTCAAGTTATCTAGTCAAGAACTCCAAAATAAAGTTATTCAATGATCTTGGGAAGACCCTAGTTAGCCACAATGAATTATTTGGGTCATATTATCCAACAAGAAGGTGTGTGCATTGATATAAATAATATTAAGGCCATGAATGATTAACTCCAACCCTAGTCCATCAAGAGTCTTCATGGGTTGTTTGAATTGATCAGATTTTACCACAAATTTATCAAACATTACAATAAGATTGCAAGAGGTCCCTCACAAACCTACTAATTTTTTGTTTGAAATTAGGTTGTACAATGGAATTTCTATGCCCTTAAAATATCTATGATCTCCAACCTAGTTTTGGAAATGCATGGGAGGTTGTAAAAGATAAGGTTAGGGCTAAGAATGAAAGCCAAATGGTGGAAGGAACAAGCCACTGGTTTTAACTTCCAGAGAACCAGTGGGAAGAGCTTGTGATTTAAATATGAAGTCGGGCTGACTATGTACATTGGAACTCCGGGTGTGTTTTGGTCAAAAGGCAAACCCCATGGCACTCCCATTTGCATTTGCAAGTAGTTTTTTATACACCAAGAATGGCTGGGGTAGGATTACTGAAATGATATGACTCTGAGACAGAGACTGCAGATTGTTATAAAGAATTGCATGGTTTCGTAGTTGGATTCCAGCATCATGGGGCCCCAAGAAGCAGCAAAGGATTGTCCATTTTTTAAGTTTTAGGTACAATCATGGTTCCGGGAGGTTTCAATGTGGGAGGGCCAGTACCATAGCTTTTAAAGGAATAATGACTGGGGTTGGAAGCTGGAGTAAATGGAATGCAGCTTAGGGACTCCAGCGAGTTGAATTTGTTGAAATGTAGGAGACCCAGGGTGCACTTGTGCGGCTCTAATTCAAGCAATAGTTACTCACATGAGCATATCAAACTATTTTTTTTTTAGGATGGACTTAAGGAAGATGCCAAAATTTATCATTGAATTTGATGCATTCCAATATAATAAGGGTGAAAAAATCAAACCTTAAGATATTTACAACCCCTTTCTATAACAAACACAACACGGGTTAATAATTTCATGGATTTCATTAAGGGTCTTCCTAAGTTTGGGGGTGAACAAGTTGCTTTGGTGATTGTGGCTAAGCCAAATAATTCTTATTCCTTTTCCCACCCATACACTATGGTCATGGTTGCACAATGTACTTCCTAGACACTATTTTCAATCTTCATGATATGCCATGTTTTATTGTGAGTGACTAAGATCTTACCTTTACTAGAAACTTCTAGAAGGAGTTGTTTAAGTTGTATGAATATCAACTAAAAATGAGTTCAACATACCATCCTATGGATGGTTAAATATATATTGCTAATAAATTCTTGGAAACTTACCTTCCTTATTTTGTGTTTGAGCAACAAGAATAATGGGATATGTGGTTTCCTCTCACAAAATGGTGGTACACGTCCATTTATCATAGTACAACTAAAATGACCATATAATTTTTTTATATGGTCATCCTCCACCTTCTTTGGCTTCTTGTATTTTAGGGAGTTTGAGAGTGTAGGTTGTTGATAGTTCCTTATCCCACAAAGCATTTGTTCTTAAAATATTGATGATTTACAACAAGCACATAAACATATGAAGTAATAGGAGGACCAACATGGGTCTAGGTGGAGTTTTTAATTGGCCGATTTTAATTTTTTGTTTTTATAGCCCTATAATAAACCATCTATTTTGAATGAAAAGGTGGATCATAAGTCACGTCCCAAATTTTATTGCTATTTAAAATTGATCAAACACATTAGGGAGGTAGCCACTAGCTATCTCTTCCACCAACTATGAAGATCCATTTGGTCTTTCATGTCCCTTGTCTAACTTGGCCAAAACATGAGGTTTTTGACATCCCTTCAAACTTTGGATGGGGAAGGGGAATTATTTTGGAATTTTTAGCACCCTTATATTCTTATGTAAGGAATTTTTTTACTTGAATAATCAAGGAGGCTTTGATTTAGGGGCAATGCATGCAACCTAAAGATGTAGTGTAGAAGCCAAAAACTAGTTTTTCACAATTCTCATATCTCAAAATTTGATGAAAATATTTTTTGAAGGGGGCAATTTTAAGAACCTCCTTTCTCATGTATGTATTTTATATTATTAAATAATGACTTGGGCACACATGCTTTGTAAGTCATCCCATGAGTGTTTGTGCCACCTGTGTGTGATAGTAGTAATTATCTTCAATTGTTAGCTATATATATTTGTATTTAGGCAAGATTGAGATATCTTGAATAATCTAATTAGAGTTTATACTCTATTGGAAGGATTTTCCCTTGAACTAGAACTAAAAAAAAAATATGCAAGAACTCTCTTGCTCTTATTTTCTAAATATATTTGTGTATTGCTAATTTTATTTTTTTTAGGTTCCTTGCATTTGGATTATGTGGTCTATATAGGGCCTCTTCTATCCATGTTTAATTCACCTACAACCGTCTCTCACAATTATTACAATTCAATCCAATGTATGTATCCCTAACCCTTTTATCTTTTATGTTGTCAATGTATTAGGTAGCATAGTATTTCTCATTGCTTTATTTTTTCTTCTACACTATTGTTTATTCATAAAAAAAATAAGATTTAGAAATTGTTTGAATTAATCCAATGGAAAATCCCATTGGTTATATATAGTTTTATAAGGTCAAATGTAAATTAGATGGTCCTTTGGATATATATGTATTCCTAATCCTAATCTATTATTTTTGTACTTTGATTAATATTGTGAATTTTGTGTGCTTAATGTGTTAGGTAGCATAGTATTGTTCATTTCTTTAATTTTAATTTAGATTTTGATCTTTACCACAATCCCTTCTCATAAATTCGTGTGAGTAGTTTGCATCATAATTGTATCAATGTTATGATGCTTCAATGAATGTTTTACTCAAATATAAATAGTTTAAACTAAGTGGCACATATATAATATTTGAGATGCTTGAAGTCTCTTGTTACTTCTTTATTTTAATGAAATGTATCCTTTTTTACTAATGTTGTTCATACATCTTTGAAACTAGAGTTATTGAAAAACCTAATTTTTGTAGCTTAGAAGTCTCAAGAATCCTCTAAATTCTCAAGTCTTTGGAAAATTCTATTCTACCATTGCCTAAATATTTTTGGAATCCACCTTTACACCATATGAGACTATGTGACCTAGGTAGTCCACTTTTTCAATATCAAAATAACACTTGGAATTATTTTCTTAAATTTGTATTTTTCTTGAGTAGCAATAGGACTTGATCCATATGATAGAGATACTCTTCACATTTTTTTGTAATCTAGTGTATTATCAAAGAAAACTAATACTACAAAAAAATTTCAATATGGAACACAATAAACTATGAAATTTATAAAGAGCAATTTGTGAAATCAAACTAAATCACTAAAAATTCATAATTATGCTTGTGTGTTCAAATGGGTTTTTTTGGAGTATCCCCATGCTTTATTTTGATCTAGTGATGCCTATCTTTGATATCTAGTTTGTGAAATAATATTACATATTTAACTCATCTAGCAAACAATCAATTATGGGAATATTAAACTTAATTTCAATGTGAGTAAATGAGTTTTTTCTAGTCTAAATTCATGTTCCAATCACCATCCTTCTTGCGAACAATCACCATGTGAGAATAATATGTACTTTGAATCACAAGAATTATTCTCTTCTTGAGCCTTTCATAGACCTTATATTCAATCTCAATTTTATTTACATGTAACTATATGTTTTGATATTAGGAAGTTGACCACCTAGAATGAGTTAGATAACATTATCATGATCACTTTCATAGAGGAAGGCACTTAGGAATGTCTCTAAACACCATAAGATTTTTTAAAAGAATATAATAGACACATGCTATATTAGATGTGAGTAATTTTGAAGACTAGTGAAAAAAATTGTGCCATGGATACGAAAGAATCATTTTGAAAAAAAAATAGCATATGGTAGGAACTAACCATTTGTGAAGAATTCCATTACAAATTACAAAGTTTATTTCTTCCCTTCTGAATGAAACCTCATGAAAAATTCTTGAAAGTTCATCTCCATTGTTGCTAGACTATTGGGATCCCATCCATATTTTCTCCTCCCATAGAAATGACAAACATAGGTTTATCAAACACACAATTACACATAACTATATTAATGTTCAAGCATTTGCATAAATAACTTATAGTCCTTCAAATTACTATCACATTGGTGTTGATTACATTAAGGAATCCAAATGTTCCCTTTTTTGTTGATGATATTGTGAGTACTACCATAGTAAATGAATGATGGAAAATTTGTTTCTTAAAAATTCCCATGACCTTGATATTTTGTGGAGTGATAATTTTATTAATAATAAGGGAGAGGAGCCTATAGTGGGCCACCCTAACTTGAGCTTCTCAAAGTCTTATGTGACAATTTCAAATCACTCCCAAATTTGTACAACAACTTATTTGGCAAGTCCCATGCTTATAAAAATTGGTTTCAAGGCCACATCATCAAATATGACACCACATCAGCATTCTTTTTTTTGAGGTATCCAAAAATTCCCAAAAGAAAAGGTGAGACCGATAGTGGGTCACTAAGTCATGTATAATTGGTGCGCTGATGTGGCATCACATGATTTGTCAGTTTGTGTACTTTATGGATAAAAGTGTTTTGCAATTGGATATTAAGTGTTCTGCAATTGAATATTAAGCCTACCCACTATGAGGCCCACTCAAACCTACTTCTATACCCACCATTGGACCCCTACCCACTATGGGCCCCTTTCCCTTATATGATAAGAAATGATTGGCTATGACTTCACCAATACTTCCTCGTATGCATCGTTAGGATCAAAATCATCCTCTTCTATGTCTTTTGATCCCTCAAAGTATAAATTTTTTTTCCCTCATACTTATGTCCTTAGTTATATTTTTACATGTCAATATGTTTGGTTGTAACTTCCTACAGTACTTAAACCTAGTAAATGATTACTTCTTGGTAGGAAAATTCATTTACTCTTCTTTCCCTATTCATACCATATTCAAAAGAGGATACAACATAGCTACCTCATGTTAAATGTGATCTTTCAACCCTCTTAAAAGTAAGTCATGTATTTTGTGAACCAAGGTTTCTTCTAGTCTTAGACTCAAGATTTTATATTATTAAATATTCCTTCACTATACCTTTATGCCAAAGCTTGGCCAATTAGCTAAAAATTTATCCACAAGTTTATTATCCACAAATGAACCCAATTTGTACTCAAATATTTCTAGATACTGGTCTACTTCTTTAATGATTGAGATGGTTTGGGATGGTATGGAAGATATTGGGACATTCTTTGGCAACTGAGACATATTTTTGAGATTTTCATTGCTCACCATTGGCCTCATGAAATCAAGTGTGTTGTAGGAGGAAAAAGAAACATTTAGATGGAATACAAATTTGAATGTAAATTCATATTCAAAGTCCTCTCAAAAAGGTGTAATTTGAAATAAATGACATCTTGCTTTGAGTCCATGTGTGAAAGTTATACATTTTGGAAAAAAACTAATAAAATAAGGTTAGTGAAGTAGTGAATTCATAATGGGAAGTGAAAAATCCAAAATTTATGTACTAAATTCATCATTGGAAGTGAAAAATTCAAATTCACTAAGATGTTTTAGGACTTGCAAAATGGGTGAATTTGTCTTGCATAGTTATGAGTGTCCTTTAGAATTTTAGATAATTTTTTATGGTTTCCACTTCCTTCTTGATGGTCAATTAAACTTTGA
>VDFB02180279.1:26490-68884 GCA_007258455.2 Sequoia sempervirens
TTGTTGCTAGACTATTGGGATCCCATCCATATTTTCTCCTCCCATAGAAATGACAAACATAGGTTTATCAAACACACAATTACACATAACTATATTAATGTTCAAGCATTTGCATAAATAACTTATAGTCCTTCAAATTACTATCACATTGGTGTTGATTACATTAAGGAATCCAAATGTTCCCTTTTTTGTTGATGATATTGTGAGTACTACCATAGTAAATGAATGATGGAAAATTTGTTTCTTAAAAATTCCCATGACCTTGATATTTTGTGGAGTGATAATTTTATTAATAATAAGGGAGAGGAGCCTATAGTGGGCCACCCTAACTTGAGCTTCTCAAAGTCTTATGTGACAATTTCAAATCACTCCCAAATTTGTACAACAACTTATTTGGCAAGTCCCATGCTTATAAAAATTGGTTTCAAGGCCACATCATCAAATATGACACCACATCAGCATTCTTTTTTTTGAGGTATCCAAAAATTCCCAAAAGAAAAGGTGAGACCGATAGTGGGTCACTAAGTCATGTATAATTGGTGCGCTGATGTGGCATCACATGATTTGTCAGTTTGTGTACTTTATGGATAAAAGTGTTTTGCAATTGGATATTAAGTGTTCTGCAATTGAATATTAAGCCTACCCACTATGAGGCCCACTCAAACCTACTTCTATACCCACCATTGGACCCCTACCCACTATGGGCCCCTTTCCCTTATATGATAAGAAATGATTGGCTATGACTTCACCAATACTTCCTCGTATGCATCGTTAGGATCAAAATCATCCTCTTCTATGTCTTTTGATCCCTCAAAGTATAAATTTTTTTTCCCTCATACTTATGTCCTTAGTTATATTTTTACATGTCAATATGTTTGGTTGTAACTTCCTACAGTACTTAAACCTAGTAAATGATTACTTCTTGGTAGGAAAATTCATTTACTCTTCTTTCCCTATTCATACCATATTCAAAAGAGGATACAACATAGCTACCTCATGTTAAATGTGATCTTTCAACCCTCTTAAAAGTAAGTCATGTATTTTGTGAACCAAGGTTTCTTCTAGTCTTAGACTCAAGATTTTATATTATTAAATATTCCTTCACTATACCTTTATGCCAAAGCTTGGCCAATTAGCTAAAAATTTATCCACAAGTTTATTATCCACAAATGAACCCAATTTGTACTCAAATATTTCTAGATACTGGTCTACTTCTTTAATGATTGAGATGGTTTGGGATGGTATGGAAGATATTGGGACATTCTTTGGCAACTGAGACATATTTTTGAGATTTTCATTGCTCACCATTGGCCTCATGAAATCAAGTGTGTTGTAGGAGGAAAAAGAAACATTTAGATGGAATACAAATTTGAATGTAAATTCATATTCAAAGTCCTCTCAAAAAGGTGTAATTTGAAATAAATGACATCTTGCTTTGAGTCCATGTGTGAAAGTTATACATTTTGGAAAAAAACTAATAAAATAAGGTTAGTGAAGTAGTGAATTCATAATGGGAAGTGAAAAATCCAAAATTTATGTACTAAATTCATCATTGGAAGTGAAAAATTCAAATTCACTAAGATGTTTTAGGACTTGCAAAATGGGTGAATTTGTCTTGCATAGTTATGAGTGTCCTTTAGAATTTTAGATAATTTTTTATGGTTTCCACTTCCTTCTTGATGGTCAATTAAACTTTGAGATCGCTTGGGAATTTCTAAATATCATGTTAGAGTTGAGCTAAGTATTGTTGAGATTCATTTGAGTCTTGTAACTCAAGCTTTGGGAGAATTTTATGAGTGATTTGTGCCCATTTTTATGACCGCCTTGTAATAGAGAGTTGAGAAATTGTAATATAGTGTTGTAATTGATCTTAAGATAGTACTTACAAGTTAGAGATCAAATTTAAAAATTCTACTTGGAGTACATAAGCAAGTAATATTTTTGGTTGAGGTTTACCCACATGAAGTTTCTTCACATTAACTTCTTTGTCACCATTTATTTGGTATTGTTTATAATTTTTATTCTTCATGTTACACATGCAACTCTTGTTGTGGAATTTATCCATTTAACTATTTAGGTACTAACTACTTATTTCCATAAGTTTATGATTAAATAAGAGGTATGTCCTCCCTAGTTTATGGATCATGGTATTAATGTAAGTTAATTCCTTTTGAAGGGTTGGTGTTGTTGCTTTGTAGATTCATTCCCACAACCCATTCAAGTGGAAATAAGTTGTTTCCTTTTGAAGAAGATATTGAAACACACAAGTGGAGGAGAGAGTTGGAAGTATAGAAAGAGAAGAGGAGTTTGATGTATAAAAAAGGTTCTCTAAGATGGAGAGTTCCATTGAGAGCCTTTTTAAATCCTTGGAGATCATGGAAATCCTTATGCAAGTCATTCTAGCAATATTGGACAAAGATTCTGATGAAGGAGAGGAAGAGCCTAAGGTGAAGAGGTGTCTTCCAAATAAGCCACTAATCAAAGTAGAAGATAAATTTGAGAAATAAAAGAATTAGACATAGAAAATTTGGCAATTGCTTAATCCAACTTGAGGTTTATTTTAGAATTCACTTTCTAATTCTTGAACATAAGATCTCTTTTGCTTGACTAAAGTTAGAAAAACATGCCTTGTTTTGTAATTGTCTTATCTTTTGTGATTTTACAACAAACTTCAATAAGTTCTTGGGAGAATTTAAAACAATTAATAAGGAAACAATTTTATTGGGTATTTCATAGGGGAAAAAAAGGTATTCCTAAGCAAAAAGAGGGTGAAAGTGTACAATAATACAATAATGAATTTCATATAAGAGTTATACACATTGCTTTATGTTGAAATCTTAATGAAGTATAAAGGAGGCTTGCATAATATTCTTTGTAATTTTGTGTTTCTCTCAAGATGGTTGGCATAAATGAAGCATGCTTAAATGCACATTATATTGATATTGATTGTTGTCCTTTCAAGTCTAATAAAGTTAAGGTCAACAAAAAGGACAAGCAAATAATTGATTCCATAATAACTAAGAATAAATATGCATAATGTGATAAATGTGGTACGAATGGTCACGTAGAGTTTTCCTATAGGAAGTTGCACTAAAATATACCCCACACAAAAAGGGTAAAAATAATTATAATCTCTCCATTAACAAAGATAAAGAGGTTAATGAAGTTGAATGCACTTCATACATAGACTATTAGTTGTATTGCACTACTAGGAAGGTTGGTGTATTAAACAAGAAAATGATGTTTAGCTTTAAAATATTTGTTGATGATGTTAAGTTTGGTGCTTTATTTGATTCATTTTCACAAACTAACTCGATTACATAGAGCTTAGTGACAAACTTGATTTGAAGTTATTTATGGTTTGGGTCGGATTAAATAAGATAATAATATTCTTGGTGATAGACAATGCAAATTGAATATATCTATAGATGATAAAGATGTTATTAATATATTTAGATTATATAGATGACTTAATTTATTAATATATATATATTGTTAACCCGAGGTTTCCCCGATCCTCGCGGCAAGCGCTCAGATCTTATTAATATATATAGATTATATAGATGACTTAGTATTATATAGATGATAGAGAATTCATGAATCAACTTAATCCAGAAACAAGGGAGCTATAAATAATAAGTAATGAAACTCAATTTCTCAATGAAATTGATCCTAGCTTAGGATGAATGCTAGTAGCAAGCTTAACACATGCAATTTATATGGGAAGTGGTGTTTCTAGTGGCAAACGAGTCAGTAATGCCAAAAAACTTTCCCTTGGGAGGGGAAAAATAGTTGGAAATGATTGCTAATACTCCACAATGTTAGTACCTCTATGAGGTAGGTTGAGGAGCAAAAGGGGGGAATTTATCAGTATGAGAGGATGATCAACCACATAAGGATTGAGACTCAACCTAGAATCCTACAAGAGGAAAAAATGAGGAATTTTCTACAATGGGCGAAAGTCTAGTGGAGCAATGTGAAAGAAGTGTTAGGTCTCAAAAACGCTGGTTGGAAAACCTCAATAGGTTTCCAGGCTCTTGGTATGTTTTAGGCTAATGAACAAGGCCAATTGGTGTATTTGAACCTTCTTCTCTTCAGGCTCCGCTAGACCTTGGCGAGTGTACCTATTCAAATGAAGTAAACTTAAAGTATGTCTTTCCTACTTGAGAAATCTATCCACAATGACAATTGGAAGTGGAGAGATGCAAGCCTAATTTGGTATAAATTGTATAAGCAATATCAAGGTGAAGCTCATTAATATGTTTAGTTAACAAATGTAAGGTTTTGAAAATAGATTTGATAAAATTAGGCGATGAGATAGGTAAGACCAGTGCCTTGTTGGGTAAATGGAGCCAAATGAAGATCTAGGATGAATGATTTGTATTGGCTATAACTCAAACTATTTGGTGCACTAATGTTGGTTTATATCTTGTATAAACATGCAGGAAAGTGATTGAAAAACTCTAATTTTTTATTCAACTGATACAACCAGGTTACTTATGACTTATTAAAAGGATTTTAATCCTTCCTTGAAGGAACCAATTGAATAAATCACGCAGGAACAATAGATGACATCAACTTGGAGATAGAATGGCAATCCTAATTATATGGTTCTTCTTATTGATCTAGGTGCTACTTCCAAATTACAGTGATTAATTAAAAGGATTTAATTCATGAAGAGAAACCAATTAACTTAACCACACATGAATAACAAATGTGTCTGATGAATTTGGATACCAGCTTGGATATACAACTTCAAATAACTGAGAAATAACACGATGGAGATAATCATTAAAACAACAAACAATTGACACCAATATGAAGCCACAAAATCAAAGATCCTTCATTGATTTCCTCAAAATTATGCTTGCAACATAGTCTTTCAAAATGTAAACATCATGGAATTCTTCTACCATCTATCTATTATCCCTATTCCACTAGTATCTCCCTCTCTTTTTTTCAGTCTTGGTCTCTCTTATATATATGTGAGGCAACAAGCTTCAGATCAAAAGACACGTCCTTTGATAACAAAACATGATTTTAAAACTAAGCATAATTAAGAAATTAACACAATCGTAGATGGGTGCACCAATCCGTTAATCTCTGAGTAGAAGCCTGTGATCACCTAAGACTTGTTCAAGGCTTTTACTGTGTAATAGGGTCCACATCATCACTATCGACCGATTCTGATTGTTGCTCAATTGTGCCCAAAATGTTTACCGCCTAATTGATAAATAGATTGAATGCTGAGAGGTGATGGATGTATTCTTGTTCTACATGAGTGCCTACACTGGATATTACTTCTTTCAAATCATAATCCATGTACATGAATTTCTCAATTTGTTTATGAGTATTTTGCAGGACCATATCCTCATTATTGATTTATTGCAACACAGTTGTTAGAAACTCTGTAAATTATGCTTTCCAATCATCCCTTTCTTGAAGATTCCCTGTATCATCATAGAGAGTAGGAATCGGATTAAAGCAACCAAGATCCTCTTTGAGTCTATGATGATATTGGTTGTGAGACTCTACCAAGTTGTTATATCTCTACAGTGTTTGCTCTTTCAGATTCTGTTTATCCAGAAGTTCCCTCTTTTTATCAATCATTCTTCTTTTCAATCGGACATTCTCCTCTAGTGTTGATTGTATCTACTTGAACAAACTCCAATAATCATCAGCTTGCTTCATCATCTTATTGAACCTTTCCTTGATTATCTTAGACACAGTATTGTACTTAATGACTTTCATTTCCTTCTCTAGTGCTTTACACTTTTCCTTGGCTTTCAAATGGGAAAATTTCCAATAAGATACATCAACTAATGCATCTAATATTCTCTTGTCCTTTGCAAGCTACGGGGAGTAAAATTTTGAAGCAAAAGAGGAAGATGACTTCTCCTTTTGATGCGATAGCTCCCTTTTCAATTTGTCATTTTCTTTAACCAACTTTTCAATTTGTGCTCTAGTGAATTTTGCCACATTGACATTCAGTTTTGTAGTTTCCAAGGGATTAGTGTCCCCAACTCTTTGGACCAAAAGATGTCCAAACACTTGATTTGGATTATCAATTACTGTCGGCCTCTTTTCATGGGGGTATAGTGACCAAATAAGCAAGGTAGCCTCATATGGATTATACCCAGACCCTGAATATATCTTGTCACTAGCCTCCTTTGTCAGGTTCATTATGTTATCTCCTCTTTTTTTGAAACTATAGAGCAAATGTCCCATCCTGGTAGAAGTAATACCCTAGCCTCTTGAAGTAATTCTCTACCTCTCTCGAGGGTGATAGATTGCATCTCCTTGTCAATTTCCCTTTTCAATTCCTCTAAAGCAACAACTTCCTTTTCAAAAGTAATATCTTGCTCCTTTTGTCTTATTTTCCTTCCCTTATATTCATAGACAAATGATTTGAATTCAGAAGTTTTAAAAAAGTCACCATCAGAAATAAATTTATGACTAGCCTTTACCCTAATGTCATAAGATAATTCATCTGATGCTTCAAATCTTACAACATTTTGTTCTTGAGGGGGTTCATATTGTGTAATCACAAGGGCTTTTATTTGTTCTACTTGTTGCTCCTCTTCACTACTCTTCTCATCACTTTCTTTGTTACTTTCCTCTTCTTCACTCTTGTTAGTAGAAAAACATACATTAGGAGTAGGCTCTTAGGGTATGTGATCTAGAGGCTCCACATCTTCAGCCTGTACTCTTGTATAATTTGCATGAGATGTATCAAAAACATATGAAGGCACATCTTTTACTATTTCATTCTTATGGGAAATAAGTTTCTCAATCCTAGCCAAGGGATCATGTATATCATTGAATGATTTTGAATATGACGAGACATTCTTTCTCTTCCACTCTACGAGCACAATTTTATTATATGAGGCCATTCTATCACTGGTGGAAGCTTCATCTCGGTTCCTGATCACATCATCAACCATAAACCAATGCTCATACCTTGACAACCCTTGTGTTAATCTTGCTTAATGAATAAACCCCTTTGCATCAAATTTCTCTCTTTCGTACCCAAGAGGAAGGTTGTAATGTGTTATTTTAGCATCAATTTCCTCATATCCTTCATTTGCAATCATTGTAAAATCTCCAAAACAAAGAGTGCTAGGCATGAGTGATTGCTTATTATTACCCTTGAGGTGTTTAGCATCATGTTTTCCTAGTTGTCGTACAATCTCCAGATAAGCAACTCTATTTGGAACTACATGGGGTAGCAAGTGTGGAATCCCTTCAAATCCATAGACTCTTATTATTGTGCAATTAGAGAAAGCATACCAATCTCCCCAATTATCATTCACTTTTCCTTTTGGGTCATTCTCCTTTGGTCTCACAAATCTCTGCACCTTAGGGGATAAGTTGTGATCATATGAATATCCCAATAGCTTCATTAGTGGTTTAACAAAAAATTCTTCAAAATATAAATAATGAGACCTTTCACATCAATTTTTCCATAGTGAAGTCTACATCTGTATAGATCTAAAGTTTCCATTTTCATCTATATCTCTGATCCTCGGTTCTTTACTCCACACATTTCTGGCATGTCCCTCATACAAAAGTAAATGCATTAGCAAGGAATAGTGTTTGAAATCTATGCAGTCATTGTTATTTTTGATCCTTTCAAGCCCTTGATTTAGGGCATTAGCCAAGTAGCTTGCATAGTCGAATGACCTAGCATCCTTTCTCTATATATCTATAGCTACAACCATCGATGCAATAGAAATAAGGGGTGGAACCTCTATTCCCAAGACTTGACCACCTGAGTAATAGGTGTATTGAAAGTATTCTTCAAAAAAATCTACATGAAAAGGAGGGTTTTCATTGCTCAAAAACCTCCTAAGCTGGCCTTCCTCATTTTTAGGTCTATGCAAAGGCAATTTCCATCTCTTGTAGCTAGTATCCATTCAATGATATTCTGTTAAGAGATCTCTAATTGTGAATGGAAATTTTTGGGGACATTCTAACTGAAATAAATTAGAGATCAGGTATTGGGAGATAACAGGCATATCGACTCCATTCGGTGACTGGATAGTTCTCTTCTTAGTGTTATACCGACTAGCAAGAGCTTTCATTAATTCTACGTTGATGAATACGTTTGGCAATACAAGTCTTTCTAAGTTCAACCTCCATGGGTTATAGACTGGTTGAAATCTGAATTTCTTTCTGTAGTGATATATGAAAAGTTCATATCCTCGATGTAGCGTGCAAAACATCCCACAGACCCTTATGTTTGTCTAACAATTTACTTGTTTGAACACTTCTCCTGGGTCTCGGCCCCGACCCCAAACACTGGTCTATCAAATCTTGATTTAAATTCCTCTTTTCGGTTTTTTGTTTCTTTGCCTTAGGTTTTTCCACATTTTCTTCAATTGAAAACTTTGAAAGAATACAACTTTCAAGCTAAGAGTGATGTACTTACATGAATTTCTACCTCCCCTGGTTTTGCTGCACAAGAGCTCTGAGTCCTATCTTTTCTACTTCTGGCCTTAGCGTAGCCCTCCTAGTTTCTGCAATTACATGATCAACTTGTGGTGTAATTTACTTCTACTCTTGCTCATTAATATACAACTTGTTTCAATCTTGTTATCGAGGGGAGCATTTATGTTAAATATCCCAACGGTGCTCTTGGATGTCACATCAACTAGTAATAATTGTTCATCGCTATATCGTTGGGGCCTTGATTTATTTTCCACCGATGGTCACCTTCTCCACCAATGAATGTCTTTCTTTCGGTCTATTAGTGGGACACTAAACAATGCTACCCCGATGCATCCCAGCTTTATCGTTGAGGTTTTATACTTTTGATAATCCATGATTGTATTAGGCCATCGGGGGACCACAATCATTCGTTCCACCAATGTATTAGAGCTATGGTGATATGATCATCATTATTGCCTCTATCAATTTGTCAGGGAGACTACCTTGGAAGTTAGCCCGATGGAATGAGGTTACACCAATGCAAAGTTATGAATTGTCCTCATCGGGCTATAGTTGGGGTGGTGATGGGAGTTCCATCGATGAGGTATTGTTGGGCTGATGATGTCAATGGGACTTCAAATTCTTTTATGAATGAAATTGTTTGGGTATGCTAGCTGCAAAATGGATTTTGCCACACAAATCTCAGCAATTTGTCTAAATCATAAAATTAAGTGTGGTGAACTTTTGTATGGACTGGGAGGTAAGTGGATAGAGGTTGATGAAAATATGTGGGATTTTCTAGTCCTATTAGGAAGAAGGCTTACGAATTATAAAATTATTTTCTCAAAAAAGAATAAATGATGATATATGAGAAATAGGCATCGACTAACTCTATGCCAATAGTTGCAGTAAAACAAAGGATGCAAGTGTTACCCAAAATTATTGTTGTAAAGTGTCTATAGGTGGATTTTCAAGTCCATTATCAAATCCATGTGCTTAACCCTAGATAGGTAGTGGAAACTACCAAGATGGAGTATGGTAGACACAAAGATAATTTTTCGGTGGAGTGGTGAAATACATTGAAATCAGGAAGAATGCCAACAAGTGAAAGCACTCTACTAGGTTGTCATTGACACTCAAAGATGAAATCTAGGGTAGTGAATGGGATTATATACCCTAGTATTCCTAGCTGAAAATGATGGATACTATGTGCTTTGTGTATCAACCTATATAGTTGTGTAGCTAACATGTTAATTATCTCCCTAATAAATACATTCACAAGGAATGAGACTCTTTAACATGTTTCTAGACAATGGCCTACTTCTTTTTATTAGTGTAAAAATGTATTTACTAATTAATTATTTAATTATTAGGTCTCTTTTTTTACACTAGTATACTTAAGCTTACTTAGGTCATGCGTTTTTTTGTCTCAGTTCAATGATTAGGACACATATCATGATCTAACTTAATCATCACCTACGGTTTGTTTATCCTTTATCAAGGGTAATTTATCATTATTGTACTATTCATAATTTATATTGGTTTTTCATGAGCAAACTCTTTGGCTATTACAACAATTCTATCATTTTTTTCTCTTTTTTGTGGTTAATGTTTGATTGTAGGTGATCTTTGAGAGCTATAAGGTTTAGCTTGCAACTCCAACAAGGTATTTGAACACTAGCTCTACAATTTTCTATCCATTTTTTGAGATTTGGCCTTGAGTAGTCAAATAGTGCATCCTAGAGCAAAACAAACCTCACCTTTGTGTTTGAAATGTCCAAAAATCCTAAGATTTCCTCTCAAATGTTGAAATTTTTTTTAACTGCAGTGCGCCTGGTAAACTTTTTAACGTGACTGGCAGCGCTGGCGCGACACGCCCTCTGGTACCATGGGGGTGGGGGAGACTAGACCTTGTGACCAACCTCCTGCAACAGGAAATATTTAGCCAACCGAGCTAGGGCCCCAACCCTCTCAAATGTTGAAATTGAAGTTCACAAAATTGGAGCATTTTTTGGGGTCTTCAAAAATCATTTAAAAATCCATACAATGCATGAATCCTTACATCTATATAAAATTTGTAAACTATATGGGGTTGTACAATGGTCACCATTAAACTTGCATAGTTGCATGTCTTTGTGTTGGAAACTTGTGGGCATAAATGACAAAATAATTTTATAGAATTTTTAAAAAAGGCATATTTTTGTTTTTATGGTAGGGGTTTTAGCTTCTTGTGTGTGAAATTCACTGGCTAATGTGACAGGTAGGTACTGCCAAGGTTTTCCTAATAGTTTGAGTTGCCAACGGGCTATTTTTTCGACAAGTGTTTCGATTATTGGTGGTCGCCATTTTGGTTGGAGAGCAATGGCAACTTGGGGAGGCCACAGTCACATCTAGTTATAGGGGCTAGAACTCTAATGGTAGTGTATTCCCATAAACCACCTTGCCACTTGATTTTTTGCATTGCTCTTATTCTCATTAATTTTCCCACCTATGCTTGAAAACCATTTCCTACATATTCTTGGCAGTTTCATGATGTGCAATGAATGTTTTTGCCCTTGATTAGTGGTTTTGAATTTGTGTGGTGGTTTTAGACAAGCAATCAATGATTTTGTGACCTATGAGAATATTTTGACAAACATAAAGCATATTTTGGTAATGAGTCTGCTAACATCAACATGACATCATCATGATGTAACACTGTATGACCCAACAATCCCCAACCCTAGTTTTCATGTCTTAAAGAAGCTATTTTTTTTGGCATAACTTAGGGATACAATTTCAAAAATTAGCAAACAACATATTGTCAAAAAGTTGGTTTCAAGCACATTCTAGTGGTGTAGGTATTTTTCTCAGATTTTGCTACTAATTCATTTCATTACCTTTCAATGTCAGATCTATATTTTTTGCTCTTGAGCTCATAATTTTTTCCTAGATCTCCAATTTTCACGATTCTTATGGTGCTAAAAAGATATTTTAGATCTTTTCACAACTATCCATACATTTTTTCCATAATCATCCCATGAACCTTTTATTCATTTTGATGTTATTTGACATTCTAGTTGATTACTTGGACATTTTGGCACCTTTTTTTTTTGTTTGTATGAAATGACTTCATTTCAACTAATTTATCTGTATTTTTAGCATGTAGTTCTTTTTTAGCATTGTAAGTTTTTATTGAATACACTTTTTCATTTGTAAATGTACAAAGATAAATTGCCACTATTGTATAAGTATTTTGAGGATCTTGCAAATTATGTTGTCATTTTTTGTATTCACACTGCTCTATAAAGTACCATGGGTGGTTTGTTGTGCGTTCTCTATTATTTGCAATCACAACCTTGTTTATCTTCTTGCATGTGTCTTGTTTTGCACATCCTTTTTCAATTGGAGGTACTATCTTGTGCACATTTTTATGATAATTCTTCTCCTCCGTGCACTATATTATGACACTCAATTTCAATGGACCTAGCATACCTCTCCCTTCTCAACATTATGGGGAGTATCATATTTTTGGTGTTAATGCTCCCTTGGTTTCAATTTGGAGTAAGCTATGTATTTAGTTTTTGTTCCTAAATACTGCGTAGATGCAACGACTCATGAATTTTGATGATATAGAACACATACCATATAAACACTCTTGTATTCCTATTTGTGGAGACAAACTTCTATCCTAATTGATCAATTTTCTTCAAACTATTAACACCTATATTTTTGAATTGCAATATACTTTGCATTGGTTAAGTAGTGTTATTGTAAACACTCAGGCAAATTGATGTGCCATTTGTATCTTCACCTATCATATTGTTGCCTTGGTTAGCCATCTAATTATTGTTCAAGTAGTGTCATTGGGGTCATTTATGCAATTTTTTATGTTTTTGATCTTGATCTTCATTATGATCTCAGAGGAGGTTCTTTAGTTTCAACACTATCACAATAATTTTTCAACAATTATTTGTAGTGTCTTCATGCTTTAGAGGTGTTCTTCATGTTCATTGTCAGGACATCATTTTTGAAGACTTCTTAATCCTTCATATTATGTTCGAGGGATATCTATTGTATTTGCAATGAAAGTTATCCTTGTGAGGTCATCTTGAGCCCTCTTTCCTTCTTTCACTTTTTCATGCCTTTCTCTATTTTAGAGAGGGTTTTTCTCTCAAAAGTTTTCTCTTTTCTCTTCAACTATGAGAGATTATTTCATTTATAAATGGGCACCTCATCAGGCCTAGTTGTCAAGATCCATTTTTTTAAAAAACATTCGTCATTCTTAATTCTTTTTTTTTTCCATCAACAAACTCTCTAGCTATTACAACAATATTATCATTTTTTCTTTATTTGTGAAGTGTTTGATTTTAGGTGATCATTAGGAGCTATAGGGTTGAGGATTTAACTCCAATACTTTGATACTCGAGAAGGTTTGGAATAGTATGAGACATCTTGGACATTCTTTAGCAACAAATATACCTTTCTAGGTTTCCTTTTGCTTATAGTTGACCTCATAAATGCAATTGTTTTGCAAGGGCAAAACTAATGCTTAGGTGAAATTAAAAGTTGAATATGATTCATACTTGAATTCCTCTAGAAAACATTTACAATTTAGAAAAGAAAGGCATCTCGTTTCAAGTCATTATGCAAAAGCTATGGCTTCTCAAAGAATTAGGTTGAAGATGGTAGATGAAGCACCAAATTCATCATGGGAAGTGGAAAACTCAAATTTGTCATATCATTTTTTACTAGCAAAAGCAACAAAATCATTTTTTCATAATTGTGTCATTTAGCATCTTAGATTACATTTTGTTGGCTTCCTCTTCTTTTAAGGTGGTCAATTCAGCTTCCAAATGACAGGATTATACAAAATATCATGTTAGAGTTGAGTTAAGCATTGTTGGGAGTCATTTAAGTTTTGTAATTCAAGCTTTGGGAGCATTTTGTGAGTGGTTTTTGATCAGTTTTATGATATTTTATTACAAAGAGCTGAGAAATTTTAGTGGTGTTGTAATTGGTCTTAAAAAAGTGTTTACAAGTTGAAGATGAATTGTAACAAGTCTATTTGAAGTACATAGGTGAGTACATCTCATATTTTTGGTGGAGCTTTAACCCACAAAAGGGTTTTTCTATGTTATTTTCTATCTCCATTTACCTTGAATTGTCTATGATTTTTGCTCTTTATGTTACATATGCAATGTTTGTTGTAGAGTTCAATCATTTAATTGTTCTCATATTCTAATTCCTCAAGTTTTGTAAGTTGATGACTAAAAGAGAGAAATATCCTTCTTAGTTTACAAATAACATGTTAAAATGAAATTTCTTTCCTAAAAAGTTAACTTTTGTTTCCTTAACAAAATTATTATGTGTAATCATAAATTGTATTCACATTGTGATATCTAAAAAAATTGATAACTCTAACAATTTCACTTGGCACCATTGGGACATACAAATATGAAGTAATGACAATGGTGGAGTTGCTGAGTACATGGAGTAATTGTGAGTCCATTGCTGGTAAGAGGTGCTTTGTGACTTGTACTTGCACAAAGTGGCGCCTCAACCTTTGTTGCATAAAGTGTAATAAATCTTCAAAGGACCATCTATTTGTGACTTCAAACCAATGTCATGCAAAGGTGTCTTACCATCCATAAACTCTTTAAATGGAAATATAAGAAACCTCATGGCCTTCCAACTTCGTGAAGAGGATAACAATAATGCACTTCGTGAAGAGGTGATAATTATATATGAAAGTGATAGTCTTTCACTACCAAATCAGTTTTGATCTTTTATGCTTTTCACAAAGTATATCTTACAAACACAATAAAATATTTACATTTAAATGAGCATTATTATTACAAGAATCTCTCCCTACATAGACAGAGAAAGGAAGCGCATGGACACACACCCCAATGGGTAGTGAATTCACATCCTTGCAAAACTAGTGAAGTTTAGCTTGCATAATCAAAGCGAAAACTTGTCTTATTCATAACTTTACTGGGTGAAGTATCTTCTTCAAAATTAACTTTGCATCATCTCATAACTTTACTGGGTGAAGTATCTTCTTCAAAATTAACTTTGCATCATCTCTTGAGGAAATTGATTGTTGCCAACTGAATTGTATATCAGTCTCTTGAAGTTTCCAACGATTATCCAAGAGTGCTGTAGAAGAGATCACTGCCAAGAAATATAAGGCATCCAGAATCCCTACCAATCATGGCATGCCACCAATCACCTTAACTGTTTTCCTCAATTTTGCTAGGTTACAGGAATATTATTTCTCCCGTGGTTTCTTATGAGTGTCCAGAGAACACCTTATAATTGATAGGAAATAAAAATAAATAAAAGATGATATCACACGTGGGGCAGGGCAGAGTTGAAAAATTCTTAGAAGTAATCACATGAATATACAGATAGCAGGCAACTTTCGAATTTTTGAATGCATTAATACTCCCTCCTTTTGGTCTCCAGTTCAATTGTACAGCTCTTTTAGTTCTTCTTCAAAGGCCTGCTTTATAACCTCTCGCTTCAATTTCAGTGCTGCTGTTACAAGGTTGGTATCAGGTGTCCATGGGCGTGCAAGCAACTTTATTTTTTTGGGGATTTCAAAGTTCTTAAGATTTGCTGCTTGTGCAATCTGTTCATCGACACAAGATCAAATATGTTAGTAAAGACTACAAATTACTATGCAATATGCTTCTACTAATGATATGTAAATAAAACATAGCATATTTATGTCAACCGTGTACGTCCATTGAAGAAGCTTCACAAGAACATGCAGCTAGATTATTTCAGATCACATACTTACATGGAACATACGCACAAAAGAGGAATGCTGAGTGGAAAAGGATCATGCAATTTGTGGTAAAATTATTATAGACAGCCTCTAAATTTTGGACATAGCTGTCTTTGTTGCTGGTATCTGTTTGGAGTTAAAACAGGATTCTAAAGCAGAATATGAAGTACTCCAACGAAGTTCCTACTGCTTGAGTCTAGAATGATAGTTTGACTTTGAAAAGCTTTCCCAATGCCCAGAACTACATGGCAAATAATACAGTGCATAATAATATACCTTAAAATTTGAAACAAAATGGTGCTTTGATAATTTTTTGATGAAATAGATTTATATTATATAAAAACCAAAGGAAATAGATACACCAGTCCTCAGAAAGGATAGACAGAATGGAGTCACATCCCAAAGACATGCAAACCGGCAGAACCAGGAAACAACTGCAACAACAAGACATTCCCCCCTTTACAAGACCACAAAATCACATGATCAAAGAGTTTGATGAAAAACTGACAAGCCAAAGCTATAAATCCTGTGTGAGGAGGGAGTTCCCAGTCCTTTGGGTTACCCCACCCTCATCAGGTAAGTCTTTTCCATCATCTATGGGCGCTCAACCAATGGGAGCACTATCTTCTCCTTATTGAATCTAAGAATCTGACACTTAAGGCAGTGGCTGAGTTTGAAAAACATTCCCATGTGGGTGACATGGCAAGAACCAGGAAGAGAATTTGTATTGTCCTTTGAGAGAATCCCATCCACATTCTTGGAAGGATGCATGCAAACAGTGAGCAGGTGATGACCAACTCTTTTTCTGTCCAACTGGCGGTGACTAACCAGAAGGCTGCCCATCTAACAGTAGAGAAGGCCATTTTTGACGGCTCTGCAAGTGGGACCAAAAAGAATTAAAGTAGCCATGTTGTTGGGCATAATCTAGGGATCTATTGTGGGGAGGTGAAGAGGGCAGAACCATGGCCATAGAACAAGGGGCGTTTCCCCAATGGTCAAGAAGAGTCTAGAGCTGCGCCACCTCCAAGGCCACTTTGTTGGCTTTAACTTAATTTGCATGAGAATATTAGACACCACCAGTGAATTTGTGTAAGTAGCAAAACTAGAATCAATAGAAACAGGAGCAAACAAATTAGCATTTCTATCTTTCCAAATGATATAAAATCTCCAATCTGAAAGCATAGCATGCCATAGTTGGATGAATTTTGTCAAAAATTTAGCCCTATTGCCCAATAGAATATTGTGCACTATGAAGGACTCTAGTTTAAAAGGCTTGAAAAAATAATAAATCCCCAACCAAACCGACTGCACATGAGCATATAGCTAAACCAAATGTTTGATTCTTTCAAGTTGCCTACAAAACAAGCATCTGGGGTTAGACACACCTAAATGTGATAAACATTTGCCAATAGGAAGACCCAGGTAAAGTAAGCACTAGGCAAAATACACAATCTTTGGCTCCATAACTGCTTTCTAGATTGTGTGGAAGTGTTTATCCCAAACAAAAGATTGGGATTGAAGAGACCATCTTGAATTCAACTTCTAAACCATAGGCAAATGTGGAGATAGCCACCTATATCTTTTGTTGGGGGTGTGGTTATGTAAAGAGGTATCAAAACACCACTTGCAATCCTTTCACCGTGGTTTAGTAGATTGCATAGAAATTTTGTGCAAATACCAAGGAGGCATTGCTTTAATTATTGTTTGGAAAGTCTCTTTATCCACAACGTTTAGGTTAAACTTGGCTTTAGCTTGTGGCCATGAATGCCAAGTAGAAGTGGTGTTGGGGTATATGTCTTGGATATGCCTAATGCCTCTTCTAAAGAACTTTAGAGAGTGCATATAAGAAATCTCAACTATTGGCTTGCCTTGAAAAGCAATGGTGGGAGACCACTATATATGATAGAAATCAAAGTAGAAAACAATGACACAAATGCAATGAAATGAGCTTATATCTTAATTTCCATCATACCTCCAGTTAAGCGAGAAGAGGATGAATGTGCACCCAAAGCTTTGAAAAGTCTCTAGTGGCCTCCCTAGAAGCCTCTTGATGTGCTCTTGATGGTGTTGTGTTGATGGTAGGATTCAGATAACTCCTCAATTTGACATGACTTTGCAATGCAGTGCGATGATGGAATGATTTGGAGAGGGCTCAATTTATAGATGTTGAGGATGGAGGATGGACGGTTGAGGTTTGATTTCAAGATCAATGGTGGAGGATTCATGAGAGATTAGAGTGGATGAGAGATCGTCAAGTGGCACCATCTGATTGGTGCACTTAGGGAGGAAGAGGATTAAGAAGATATGAAGGGCTAGGATTGGTTTGACCAAATCCATTGGAAGAGATTCAGTCCTCTGTGTGAAAGAAAGCACAACATTTCCCAATACATCAAAATGAAAGCACAACTATCACAGCAATATTTCTGATCAGCACAATCATGAGCATACATTCAAATCATCAAATAACAATACTCAGTATTAAATACCAATTTGCCAACTTCATTAGGTATCCGTATCTCCTGGTAGTCTCACAGCTGGCATAGGGGAGTTCTTGGCTGCTGTTGGAAGTTGACAGCAGCTGTAGCAGCCAAACCTCCTCAAAAGGTCCAAGCCCAGCTAAGGTTAACACACCCAGCTATGAACAGAGGTAGGCAACAGCAATATTGGTAGCTAAGTGTACAGATTTACACCTTAACAATCCCTCATAGCTCCTTGATGAAGACCCACGGCTTCCCAAACACCTGTGTTTCAGCTGCAGATGATGACGCTAGGTTTAGATGTCCCACGCCCTTCCTGGGATGTGAATACTATGCCCAAACTGAAGAATGAAGCCACCACAAACTTGCAGCAAATTGAACTTTGCAATCCTCACACCAGGATTAATGTATTTCAGATTTTTATCAGCAATATGACTCAATGTCCTTCGACCAGCAAAGGAAGGGAACAATGCCAAACGTCCCAGCAAAAGGGTAAACCCTCTAAACTGAAAAGATGAATAATGTTTTGCAAATTCCAATATTTCCTTCGAACCCGAATATGAAACTCTCCTGCAATTCAATGATGCACAAGGACAGCCCCTAAAATAGAATTGTTTGCAAGCAGGCTTGGGAGATCTTTCACTCTTGTACCGTGTTGTTCCTCATGAGGGTTCCCATCCTCGGTGAAGCTTGAGATTTTCAGATTCTCTAGTCTTCTTGCAAAACCCTTAGCAAAATTCCTCTTCAACACGAATGTGCAAAATGAGCTCTCAATGCCCTTTTATATTTTTCCCAAACTCCACGCACAAATTCACATTTGAAATATATTTCATTTAATTTAATTTTCCGCCTTCCATTCTTTTAATTTTGGGGCACAACCTTATAATATAACATCCTTTTAAAAGTCACTTATATCTCCCTTTTAAAATTGGCACTTTAACTTATATTATAAAGTATACTTTTAAATTCACTTATATCCCCTTTTAATATAAAGTCCTTTTAATTTATTAATAATGCATAAAGTAAAATTATATAATTTAACTTTATTATTTAACGTTATTAATACTTAACACCTTGGACCATAACCACGCCAACATAGAACCAAGATATAAATACGCCATCATGCCCAAAATAGTAACTCTGCCATTGACCATACTAGAGACCCCCCAATGACTTACTATAAATAGTATGGTTCAATTCCCTGAATGATCCTCGGAAAACAAATTGCAAGAACCCTTGGTAACACTATGCTGGAAAAACCATCGATTGAGCTCAAAAGGGTTGACTGAACGAGTTTGCAAATGCCCTCCAAGGGCCCCCTAATTACATTGTGACCACGGGGACCAAGTGATGGACTAACCTTTGCAAAAGATATTGGCCTAGGAAAAGGGGACATTACAGCAGGTCTAATATCATTCAATATAGTTGGCCATAGCCAACCTCCACATCAGAACCCCAATATCCAATGAATGTCGTGGTGAGTAGAAATACCAATGGCAGTGGTAATTAAAATAGCTCGATACATGATGTTATATACTGAAGGCCGCGATACTAGAATCTAGAGATAATAGAGCAGCGGTACATAATTTAAAATGCCACGAATTCCATATGGAAGGTATTTGATGCATTTGAACAATAAGAGACAGGAATAGTAAACTTTCAACACATATAATAGCCCAGTATCATTTTATGAATATTTAATTCACCATCCAAAATAATCGATCAGCCAATAAGTTAGAAATATAATAGCCCAGATTGAATAAATCAATAACTCTCTGAATAAATAACAATATTCAATGTGAATCACCTAGAATACCTTCAAACATCATTAATGATTATTACTGTGCATTCAACTGAAATAATTGATGACTCCTACAAATTTGTCTCCAGAGGAGACTCACAAATTTGCACAAACTCCAATGGCTAGGGTGGATTCGTTTCACCACCGAACCCCCTAAACATCAAGCCCAAAAGCTCTTAGGAAAACAAATGTATAAACTTCAATGATGATTAATGAATTCCCAAAGTCCTTTTTATAATCTCCAAGATCAATGCCCTAATTAGGGTTGTGAAACCTTTTAATTAACTTATAAATTCACCTTATGTCTCTCTAAGTTGCCAATAAAGTCACTTTATAAGGGTAACTTTAAAATTAAATAACATTAGTTAAATATTAAATTTAACTTTATATTTTAACGTTATTTAAAATAATAACTCAAACGCCTAATGTCACAAAGAAATCATTAAATTAAGAAATCACCAATTAATCAAAAATAGCAACTCGGTCAACCTCCCAATTGGTGACCAGAACTGACACTATAAATAGTAAGTATGGACATATTGTCCCAAATTGCTCTAGAAAGTGTCAGGTATCTCCAATAAACCATCTAAACACATTGAAGACATCAAAATACTCTTCTGAACTGTTGATGTGTGTTTTGTGACCGCACCAAACAGCAGAATAAAGTTACCAATGACTACTCTATTCTCTCTTGATCAAAGTATTTAGCATGCTAAGATTGCGAGAGAGTTCATACTTTCAACTCCAAGGTTCCTTCTATCCAATGGGTAGCCTCAGTTGGTTCGTTGTGATCTTGCTGGTATCACGAGGGGACTTACACAATTGTTCAGAAGTAGACAACTGACAGCAGATTAAAGCAAAGGCGATCTTCACGCGGTTCGAATGATTTATCAGGTACGTGCAAATTTTCTACTACTAACCAAGAATTGTACTGAATTTAAATAAGTGCAGGGTTTAGAAATTCTAAGTTCTATCCTAAGGTGTGGGATATGGAGCTCAATTTTAGCAAGCCTCAACCGGACTTTTCTTTGCCTCGCATTGGACAGCTTCCACAGAGTCGGTGCAATCTTCAAGGGAATAATCAAAAGGTTTTCAAATCACAACTCAACATAAAGACACCATCACAACGATGCATGACAACATGTGAATCGTAATTGAAGTTAGATTCGAATGGTTCCAGTCAACCACGCAAGGCAAACCCACCGTCAGTAGGCTTGCTAGTCGTATGGATTAGATGAAGCTTGCTTGAATCGAACACCACATTGCACAATTATTAGCTACTTGCATGAAATGAAATCTACTCTACTTTAAGCTACTACTTGAATCATAAGGACGAAGAAACCTTGATAGCTACTCACAACAAAAGACGAGATCATCATCAATGAAAACTCTTTTTATTGAGAGTGTTCACAACAATTTCTTACAAAGTTTTGAAAGGAAAAACTTTCCTTCTCCAAACTATCAATCTATCAACTATGTTAGCTCTAAGCTATCTCTCTGTTCTAATGTCTGATCTAATCTCTAATGTCTAATAAGTACAAATGAAGGGGGGATGCCCCTTTTATAGCTGGCCAAGTTCAATGGATGGCCCAGATTCAATTACAATGAAGGGCTTAGATTGAGCCACCTCAGCCCTAACCCTAGAAAGAGGAGTGGAGTAATAAATGAACCAAAAGATTCCCACTCTCTACCAAAATAGCAGAGGCAATTAATGCCCACTATCAATCTTCCAGAAGGTCATCATCCAGAAGGGCGTTCCCATTCTCCTTCTCCTTGGCTAAAAAGTCAATGAACTTGGTCAACACAGCTTCAACCTCTTGAACTGAGATAGGCGGGATATGATCACTCTGAAACTCCAACACTGTAACTGTCTGCCCATGTCGAGTACAGGATTTTCTCCAAGCGGCCAAAGCATTCTGAGTGTTCTGGATAAGGCTGGAGAAGATCGAGGTGTTTTCAAAGTCATCCTGGACAAATGTCTTCGCCTCTAAAAAGAAAGGTGGCAGTCCACTCTTCAAACCATCAGCAGTCACCTCCTCGAAAGTCAGCCTCCTAGCAAAGATAGCCTCTAGTGCGTTCAGGACTCCGTCAAGGATGTTCACGATGGCCTTTCTGACTCTGGCCGAATCGGCTCGTGCTGCATCAAAGAATCCTCGACCTGTGACCACCGAAGAATACTAGCTGGTGAAGTCATATCTATCACCCCCCTGAATCACGCCTCCCTCAACGAAAGTTTACAAGGGAGTATCTAAACGAAGGACAACCTTGGTCTGATAGATATGAGCATCACCCCAAGCCTGATCAACTGTGTCCATCCGTGCCATAATGCCCGAAGCCTGCTAATAAAAATGAGCAAGATCCTCCATAAACTTTTTTGTCTCAGCACAAACACTAGCAACCCATTTATCCGCCTCCTGTGCCATCTTCCTCAAGTCCTCCAAGCCATTGACTGACTCTCTGGGAAACTCAGCTGGGAGCTCAATTGCAGGATTCTCTTGCCCACAAGGACGAGACAAGTGTTGTACGTAACCAATCAAAGTTTTGTGCTCTTTCTTCAACCTTTTATACTTGCCTTCAGTTCGGAGCAACCTATCCTTGAGCGCCTAATAGGAGTTATCACACTCCTCAATTATCTGTGCTCTAGTAGGGTGACCTAACTCCATAGTAGTAATCATGTAGTCCTCTGGAATAGCCTCGTCTCGATCACGCTCAATCCTTGGCACAACTACATGAAGGGTGCGAGATCCATCCTCATTAGTTGAAATCTCTGAAAACTTTCTAGCCTTTTTGTTTGTTGGAGGTGCACTGATCCTAGTCAAAAATTCTTCCATCTCAACTGCTGGATCAATTTTTTCAACAGGGCTCTTCCTCATCCTGTCTCTGAGCCAATCTGGTACTACCTACTGCAAGTCTGAAATAATAAATGGCTATTTATTCCTTGTTTCTTCTTCACGAACCTCTTCTCTAACTTCATCTTGACGAGGCTCATCAACTTCTACAAGTTGAGTATCTCCTGAACCTTGGTCTCCCTGCCTTGTAGCAGTGTCATCCTCTAATGCCGCCTCAATCTCACGCTGGAAGCGAATATCCGTGGCCGTTTCTTCCTCTATCTCCTGCTGGTTTTCTTTTCTAGGTACATTGACACTCTAGCCCACTAACTCCCTACGAAGTGGCAGATTTGTCTCTTGTAATTCCTGTTCTTCATTCAACCTTGCCCTCTGATCTGCAAACGGTGAGACCTCCTATATACTTGGAGAATGAGTGTCCAATGGCGTAGGTGATGCCACCTCGACTCTCGGAGGTTCCGGTTGGGCTGGTTCTTTTCTTCACGGCTCTGGAGCTTGAGCAACCTGCTTTTTCTGTTTAACAGTGGGTGTCCTATGATCTCCCATTAAATTATAAGTGAGAGGGATTGATTTGCTCTTAAGCCTGTTCACGTGCCTCTCTACCCATCCTCTTGTGAACGTCAGGATTGAAATGCAAAGTGTATCCAAATCTGTAATCTTTGGCTTAGACCAATCCGAAAGTGGGAGTGGTGTCCTCCTTACTGTCTCATAATCAGCCCGCATGACATTCAGATCTTCGTCAACTTGGTCTGGTACTGGAACAATCTCACATTCCCTAATCATGCTCAATGGTACCCGGGAAAACATCCTTCTCCTTATTTCAGCTTCATCTGACACGCTTGCCCAGAAGTCCTTAATGTGTGCCTTATGTCTGAATTCCTCTGACAGTATCCATCTGATATTCTTGTGAGGATCATAATGTTGTCTGCTGGTATGATAAGAGAGGTGGAAAAACTGAAGTTCATTTTCTGCTTCCTTGGCTGCCTGCAATGTTGGACAAATTTCATTTGAATTCCCCATGATAATAGGGAAGTCAAGTCCTCCTTTCTTCTTCTTCTTCTTCTTCTTCTTCTTCTTATCGTAGGCAATGAGTTGCCTAGATATTTCCAACATCAAAATTCTGTTCGTAGGGTATTTGGGCAATCTGTAAGGATATGAAGAGAACCCTTGCAGCCTGATATAAGTAAACTTCAGAAATTGGATAAACCATCATCCGTACCTCTCAATTAACTCCTGAGCTTCTTTTGATATTCTGTGATGAGTTCTTTGCTGGAGCATCCTCATTATATGCATTGTGAAGGCATCATTGACCCTTTTGTAGTGAGACGTGCTCATCAAGTGCAACTGTGGATAGGCCTCGTGAATCTTGAATTGCTAAGAGCCACACCCAATCGGCTCCTTGTATGATATCCCTTTGTATTTTGTCATCCGAGCAAGCATGTAAATGATATATGAGCTCATATAAAATGATTTCATTCTCCTCAAACTCCAAAGCTGTTCATGCAAATTGTCGTTGATCATCACCGCCCAATCAATATGCTCTTTGCCTTCCAGCACAAGGTTGATGTAGTAAAACATCCAAGGTTCAAAGATGAACGCCTGGGGGCATCCTCCGACTCTGCTGAGCATCATGATTAAGTCACAATACTCCTGCTTCAAATCATCTGAGATTATCTGCTTTGGCAACTTCGTGCGAGTTGGCTTAGGCTTGTTCACCCAACGGGAGTTTATCATATCAGCACATCTTTCAAATGTCGAAGCATACGTTCGCTCAACTCATTCTCTTGTCATGTAAATCATCTTCTCATGTGTGGGAATTCCGAATGCCTCCCCAATAGCCTCTGGCATGAGGTTGGAAAACAACTTGTCGTCCAGTGAAGTGATAGTCCTTCACTCTGAGTTGTAGCAGTTAGCACATTCCATAATCAACTTTGGGCATTGAATTGCTAGTGGAAAACCAACAGCTGCATAAAGTCTGCTCCTGACAATGTTGTGCGAAGTGACTGATGGACGATGGCCTCCAATCCCCATCATTCGGCTTTTGAAAGCTTCCAAATTGAAAGAGCCCAGGTTTGTGTCGCTCAACTTGCCCAGCTTTGAAGAGAACTTTGACTTCGGCCAGAATGACTTGCTCAGCTTCTTGATTACAGCTTGTTTGGACGCATTCGCCTTGTTGGATTTAGCATTGTTCTCCTTGCTAGCCGCTCTTACTTCAGCCATCCTACAAAAACAAAAGATAGTCATTAGAAACAAGACTTAGAAAAATAAAATCACTTCGAGACTGCCAGCAGATAGAGAGAAGTGAGGAGCTTCAGCATTGAAGTCCAACTTCAAACCTCAACAATTTCAGCCAAGTCAATTTCCTCTCAACACTTAGAAAATTTTCTCTGTAGCAACACAACTTCCGACACTTAGAAGAATTTCGGCCCAAGCTCACTTCAACAACAATTTCTCTTCACACTGCAATCTTCTTCACTCTAGAGCATCAAAGTCGACCTTGCTAACTGATGGGAGAAAATAACAAAACTTCATAGCTCATATAGCCAAGTCGAATTCTAGAAGAAGCTAATTTTAGCTGAGTTATTAAATTTCCACTCCTCCACTGTAGGAATTTGAATTTCCCTCCTCTGGTAGCTGCAACACTTGTCATCTAGTGTCTAGAATATTTGACCTTCTAGAAATTCAAAATTTCCTCTTCACTGGTCTAGGCGTACTTCATTCCATTAGCACTTTGAAATCACTTGCTTTGAAAATATTAAATTTTATGGCCCCCTTTTCATTTCACTGGTTGAGGCATTCACTCTGATATTTCATCCAACTCTGGCCTGAGAAAATTGTTTTCATCAGGAATTTGGTCAAAAATCATCTAGGCACCCAACTTCAATTCACCAGCCAAGGCATTTTATTTTCACAAACATGTCTTTCTTTGCCTTAGAATAAATTTTAATTTTTTTACTTAGGAAGTCTCATTAATTAGGTGCCTAGGTGAAATCTCCATCTTAAAATCTCTGACGAGGTAGGAAAAGTTTCAAAATCAACTCCTTGTCGAAGATATCCAGTACCCAGAAGAAAATTCCCCTCATAAAATGAAAAATTCATGTGTATCACTACGAAGGGGTACATTTAATTTTTTTGAATTTTATACCTTAGAAAAAATATTTCATTACCAAAGTTTATTCTTACTCTTTCTCCTTGGGCGTAGTTGGAACTTTTCTTCACTTAAGAAAATATTTTTCAAGTCTACTTCACCAGCTAGGCGCATTTGGACCTTTCTCCCGCCATTTGCAAACACCTAGAAAATATTTTCAAACATCCTCCCTAGGAGGGCACATTTGCTAGGTAACACTTCCATTTTTACACTTAGAATTTTTTTTCACCACCTTCACTTCCAACATGGGCGCATTTGCTTAGGTGAGGAGGAATTTCTCTCCCTTAGAAACTTTCTCTAGCCTCCTCCATGTGCATGGGCGCATTTCACTAGATGAGGAGGACGTTTTCAACACTTAGGAAGTTTTTTCTCCAACTCCAGTCTCTTGAGGGTGCATTTGGAGGGGTGGGAAGGAATTTCAAGACTTAGTAACTTTTCCTCATGGCCCTACAAGTTGGGCGCATATCAAGGGGTTAGCAGGAACTTCTTCAACACTTAGCAACTTTTTTTAAAGCCACCCTCTTTAGCAAGTTTGGGCGCATTTACAAGGTGGAGGAGGAATTTTCAATAACTTAGAAACTTTTCCTTGACCTCCTCCAGACTGGGCGCATTTAGGGGGTCCTGCAGGAACTTCCAACGCCTTAGTAACTCTCTCCAAGCCAACCTTCCTCCTTGGGCACATTTGAGGGGTCATGGAGGAAGTTTTCAAGACTTAGCTACTTTTCAGCTTACTCGCCATTGTTTACTATATTTAGTAAGTACCCTGGTTCTCATACTTCTGTAACTTGGATTGATTTGAAATTTGCGCCACAGGATCCTCATGATCTAATTGCCCCGTTCACACTAGCACCTTGTGTTGACTTGCTATTTATAGCCTGTTTCTGGAGATGACTTGCTATTTATAGTAACTGTTTAATTTCAGAACTTCTGCAGCTCTGCTCAACGTGAAATTTGCTCCATGGGGTCCTCATGGGTTGACTGACCTGTTCACACTGGTGTCTCACGCTGACCTACTATTTATAGCCTGTTTCAAAAGTGACTTACTATAAATAGTAAATGCTCAGATTGCCTTCAAATTTTACTAGTGGATTCCCTAAAAGATACTGATCACAATGGGATACATCAATTTTCGAAGACTCTAGCGTTTGACCCTTCATTTTGGGTCCCGAAGCTGGAAACCCTAATCTGACTTGCATGTTGCTTCAACAATCTCCAATTGACCCCGTTTCTATTGCATGTCACTCTGCTCGTGATGCTAAAGTGTTGGGCTGCTGCCGGAGTGATCCTGCTAAAAATAGTAAGTGTTTGATAAAGTGATTAATCAGCTGCCGGATGAATTTGCACGCCACATTGCCCGAGAGATCTCAAAAAACCCGATAAACTGGACTGCGTGCGAGCACTGGCTAAAAATAGTAAGTTCCTAAAAAGTGATCAACTCTACTCGCATGTTACATCATCACGTAGCTCTCAAAAAACCCATAAAGAATATCCAAACATGCACCGAAAAAACTTCGCATGCAAACCCTAAAAATAGCCTCTGAAGTCGGAATTGTTGAAAGGTCCAAGTCCCGACTTGCATGTTACATCACTGCGAAGTTCTTGAAAAACCCACAAAGAATATCCAGACATGTGCTGAAGACTCCAACATGCAAACCCTAAAAATAGCCTCCAAAGTCAGAATTGTTGAAAGTCATCATCTTAGCTTGCATGTTATACCATCGAGAAGGTCTTGAAAAATCCAGAACGAGTATCCAAGCATGCATTGGAACATCATACATGCAAAACCTAAAAATAGCTTCTGAAGCCTAGACTACTAAAAATAGCAAGTGGTTAGATTCCGCTCAAAATTCTCAGGCAGATTGCTTGAAGTGTTCTGGACGCAGTTGCAAGCTCAGACTTCAATTTGCTTACTTGAATCAACCTCAACTTGGCATGAAGAAAGCAAACCCTAATTTCTTAGACTTGGCCAAAATTTCAATTCAAACGGGGCACATCCTCGGAAAGATAGACAAAACAAGAGAGAGACAACAGGAAAACCAACCAAAATCAAGCCAAAAGACCCAAACGAAGCAAAAATTAGGGGGTCCGCATTTTGAATGGGGTGATGTGTGAAAACGTCACAACATGAACTAGCTAACACAATCCCTGAAAGTCAGCTCCAACTGCACTACAAGAGACCCCGAAATTGGGGCATTACATAATTCCAACCTTTGGTATAAATTTAATATTGTCTTTATTTATGATCGAGCTTGGTGTGCTTCAAGCTCCAAGATAAACCTTGCACATATCACAACCAACATCATCCAAAAGAATTTTGTGAAAGGGAACCATCACAAACAAGTGCCATATCATTGGCCATGAAAGAAACAGATGATTGGAGGTCCTCATGAGAAAGGAGTTTGTTGCTAACCGCCAATTGAGTCAAAGAAAGACAACAAGGGACCATGTCCAAAGATTACTTGAGCACCACCCCACAAGCCTTTGAAGGATCTTGAGCTTCATAAAAAAATTTCTAGTGCTGCACAAAGGCATTCAAAACCTTAATAAGCTCTAAAATGCACCTATTAGCTTGCTTAATGAATTTTATTTTTGGGCTGAATTTTGTGCTTGAGAGGCTTGGAAAAATTACTTGGAAGCTCTATTGCCAACCTTCAACCAATGAAATTACTCTTTGATTTGAGCTCCTCAACTTGTGTTACATATCATTTGCACTAGGTGGCGAAGCTTGGCCACTTGAAGCTACAAGGGTTTATGGATAGATGCAACTTCAAGCCGATAAAAGAGTCAAATGAACTTCAACGACATGGACACATAGGACTTGTGGTGAATTCTAGCCAACTATCAGTCATAGATCCTCAAAAATCAAGAATTGTGCACAATGGCACCCATCCACCATGCAATCTAACTCATGTCATCTTTTGGACATGGCACAAGGTTCCAAACACATGGCATTTGAGCTAGCATGATCCCATGATGAAATGAAATTTTGAAGAAAAAATGTGTTTTCTCAATTTTGGGATTTTGAAGACTCTACTTCAATTTAAAACATATTAGAGAATGGCTAGAAAGCACAACATTCAGCAAGGGCTCAATTGGGATAGTATAACAAGAGGTAAAAGAGAAATACGCCTATGTAGAACTCATAGCATGGTCAAGTCGCTTTATTACTCTTCCTATTCCAGTATGCAAGTTGGACTCAATGTACCAAACCAAAGAGGCATCTTGGTAGGCAGTATTGAAATCACAAATGGCCAAATTAATAGCATATATAAAACCATGTGCCCCTCTTGCCAACTATCAATCTCATTGAGAGATGGCTTTTTTTGTTAGATGGCACCTTGACCATATTATAGTTTCCATTAAAGACCCACTAGACCTCTAGTAGTTGATATATGAGCCGCCACCAAAGGAGACTCTCTTCAATTGCATCATTTGATCCGTAAATGTTGATAATACCAAAGGCTTTATTGTTGATGTTGAGAAGGACCTAGAAAGCCTCGTTAGGTCAGTTGCAATCATGCGTAGCATAGTTGGACTACCATTTCGAAGCAACAAACATTCCCATGCCTCCATGTTCTTGCTCATCATTACTAACAAAAAATACACTCCGTAGGCATATGGCATTACACAATGAAGGGTAGAAGAACAACTACTTGATCTCTTTAAGACAAAGAACATCCAAAGAAGCAAATCTTTGTCAAAATTCCTACACAATGAACTTGTGGTGTAGGTCCATCAAATCATGAGAAACATTTCATAAAAAAATGGGTCGAAAGACATTTCCTTAGATTCCATCCCTTGTAAAGTAGAATAATCATTTTGAAAAAAATGGAATTAATTCTACTAAGAGAACTTTCCAAACCGCACACGATTTTTCCTCAAAAATAAATTCCATTTCGTCCACTAATCAACAATTGCCAAAGTGCCTATTACTTAGGAGGAGAGGTTGGAACAAATGAAGCATCACTTAAAATTGAAGAAAATAAAACACTCCAAGGGGTGGTGCTTGATAGGAAGAACGTTTACCAACCTCCTTGGAGGGTTCATCAAAAGGTTGAGTAGGGTTTTGCTAAACCACCACCACTTGCTTTTCTTTATCATTGGCATTGGGATGAGGGTTTTCCACGAGCCTTATCAGTTACATCATTGTTATGTCCCATGTTATTAGTGCTAGTTTGAGATCCCTTGTTGGGTCCATTATGGCCAACTTTACAATTGCTAATATTAGTCCAACTAATTATGATGTTTTATCAGGATTCATTTGCTTAGTTTTTGAGTCAAACTTGTTGACCCATATTTCATGTGTAGTGGTTCTCACAAACCCATCTCTCATGAGCATGAATAGTCCACTTAGCACTCATTGCATCTACGTGATGCTCATAGGGGTGAAACATCGAGAATTCCTAGGGGTCACCCATCCCAGTACTACTTTGACTCTAGTGCACTTAACCATGGAGTTTTCTCCATTAGGCCAATTGTCCTCACTCTTTGCTGATGGAATTTCAGTTACCTGCGTGGAGGTTGGTTTGGCATTGTGGGTGGCCAAATGACAATCCCTAAATTTTCTCTTAGGGGATTGGCACTTGAAACAAGTGTATTGCAAATTGATATACAACACTGTATGGCACATTTCGCCAATTTGTTTATCAATGGTTTCAAGGTCCTCAGAATGGTCTATTTTCATGCAGATCTTGTGTTGTGGTCAAGCTGAGTAAAACTTGTATTCTTCATCACAAACCATCCTCCCAAGAGAGGAGGCAATTTGGTCCAAAAATCGAGAACAAGGGAAAGGCAAGCCAAGACATTCAACCCTTAAGGGCTTGATGGTGGGACATAACAAAGTCCTTACTCCAAGGGGATAAAACTCATAGTGATTAATGCACATAGCAGGGTCATATCTAAGGAAAGCATCCACGTGGTTAGCTTCCACAAAGCAAAGGAGAAAAAACCCTTGGTTAAGTTTTGGTTGACATTTAGGTTAATCCCATGAGGGACCAAATAGTGATCACCCAACTCTAAAGCATGCTTTCAAGATTCTTCCTACAAAGTACCCTATGATATTAAATTTTTATATCCACTTGCAAGCACTATCAAAATATGAAACTAGATGAACAACATCTAGGGGAGTTTTCAGGCCTGTACCTCATGAAATACCTTTGGAATGAATTTTTGGGGTTTCTTAGCAAGTTGCACCATGAGTTGCTCCAATAACAACCACTTCAGCATTAACAGTTAAAGTGATATGTTTAGGCACCATTTAAAGAAAGCTAAGTGCCCAAAGGGTGGGAAAACCTAAAAGCTTCCACAATAAATGAAGGAAATATAAAAATATCTTGTTGCATTACTGGAAAGTGGTGTCAATGATATGTTAGCAAGACAAATTAGAATCAAAGCCAAACCAGCCTCTCTCTTGCTCTCCAATGCTCCCTAATCTCAACTTTTGCATTGATAAATTTAATTTGGTATGCTTCTTGGCAAGTTCTCTTTCCTTCAAGAGACTTGAAATACAATTCCTGTTCTTTGCTTGGCCAAAGATTTCAACATTGTCCTTGTAAAGAAGAAAGAATACCTCAATTTTGTTATACTAAATAAGATGTCTACTTAAACAAAAACAATTTAACTATTTTCTATTTTAGATGGCCAAAAATATAAGTCCTGTTCATTTATTATTAAAAACATTGTGCTTGAAAAGAAGACTAATACATCAAGTTTCTTATACTGCATATTTCTCAAAAAAAAAAGACTTTCTAACAAGATCATTTTTTGTCTTGACATCAACGAGTTACAGTTTAGTGTCCTCTATGGTGAAAAATGAAGAAACGCCTTATTTTAATTGACATAAAAACTCCACCTTAAGTTACCTAAAAATATTCAACTGCCCTCTCTATCTACATTTGTGTATCTGATCATGTTGTTCACTAATTCTAATTTAGGAAGATATTAAGCCTTTCATATGTTCCCCTAGATACTAATTTAGGGAGTTGGTTGTGGAACTCAAAACAGTTAATTGTCAGAGGACACGGCTTCAAAATTTCAAGATGCTGTGACTAATTATCTTGTGACGAATCTAGGAATATTATCATCATTTTCTTAATATCAACACAATCTTTCTTTGTAATTTTTATATTCCAATTTAACTAAATTACCAGGAAAGATATCTCGGAACAATTTTGCAGAACTTGCCACAAATAATAAAAGGCCCAAATTAGAAACTTTGGAGGATAATCAATCATAAACATGGTCATAAATCATGATGCTGAGTGGAAAATTGACCTATAAGAAAAACAGGTTGAAATTTGATTGTGAATAAGGACCTTCTGGTGCTATCTCCTTATTCCATTCATTATTCCATTATACAACTGTTCTGATTTGCCTTTATGTGGTTTGAACCAGATTTATTGAAGGACTAGATTTGTGTGAAGGCTGAGTTGCTTGGAAGAAGACAATTAACCTAGCTCACTTGTAACTCTGGCCAAAGTGAGAAACTTCAGAGAAGCTATTAGTGATCTTGTCTTGTCCAAAACCTATTTTGATAGCATGTATTTAGTATTTCTTTTATCAAATTCCCTACAAAAGAATGGCATTTATACTGAAGTACTTCTATAAATTACATGTAAATACAAATTATAGCCTAAGTACCTTCAAAAGTGACATCTGAATTTCCATAATTGCTTCCTTTTTTTGACAAAGATCCTCAAAATCATTGTAAATAAGCATCTCCTTTTGGGCCCACGTTTCAAGAGCTTGTTGGAATGGAACTACTAGGGCCACACAATAACCATGGAGATCATCTGCATGCAACATTATATTCTCTACATAATGGCTCGCCACCAAAGCTGCTTCAACCTACATGAAGAAAAATTAAAAATACAGTAATTCTGAACTAGATTAGAATCATAATTATTTAACTATAATGGTTCAGATAGGTCTAGTACTTGTACCTTTCCCAAGGGGATGCGTTCTCCACGTTGAAGTTTTACTATGTCCTTCTTACGATCAATAATCTCAAGACAACCATCAGGGTGAAACCTCCCTATATCACCCGTATAAAACCACCTTGTTCCCCTCTCATCCATCTTCACAACAAATAAATTACAGAAAAGGAAAAAAATCTTAATTATGTATGCAAAATCACTGGCCTTGATCATCAAAAAAAAAAATAGAAGGTTTAAAGAAGAAATATGTTGGGGCCATAACAAATTGGGAAAAATGAGAACTAACAATACAGAGAAGTTTTCAAAAATATGTCCCAAAGCGTGTAGAATTTCTTCATAGAATTTTTTACTTAAAATTAATCACCGTTAGAGTAAGAGTGGAATAATGGTGATCCACTCCCTCCAAAATACAAGTATTTTATTTGTATGGCCCAAATAGAAAAAAGAAAAAAGAATAGAAAGAGTGAATTTATTTCATTTTATAGGTTTCTTTCTATTATGTTTGCAACCAAGATAAGAATATTGTACTATAGCAATCAGCTCACCTTGTAAACCTCATTAGTTTCCGCTTTTCTCTTGAAATAACCTAGAGTTACATTCGCCCCACCAATAACTATTTCTCCCTCAGCCATTGGCAAATCATTCGCCATATATCCACCTTCCTCCCAATTAATTAGCTGCAAAACCAGCAAAATCTTCCAAATTATACATAATTAAAAACATTGAGAATAAAGTTCATGTAGCAACAAAAAATGAAATTATTTTGGTTCATAGCTAAAATTCAATAACCAAAAGAAAACATGTTCCATTGTACATTGTCTTAGCGTTTAAAAAGATTTCCAAAAGCTCAAGAATTGCATGTTGATGGTTTCAAATAAAGAGAAAGCAAAGATTTATACAATACACTATCAAATTAGTTGTGAAATCAAAAGAGAGAAAAATGAAGATAAAAAGACTTTCTGATTACAAATTCCTGCAACAAAATCAATAGCAATGTTGGTGTAGTATACAACACAATATATGAAATAGAGTGGTTAGTTGAAATTCTTGTTAAAAAGGAGGAACAACATTGTGATGGAATTTAAGTAACATTATCATCTAAATATTTTTCAAATTCATCTTTCGATTTTAGATATTGGGATTGCTTCCTATTTTTTTTGTTATGAAATTTGGTGCAATCACTTGAAACATAAAATATTTATTTCTTTTTCCATTGGATAGGAAGTAAGAGGAGGCTATGAAATTGCTCATAGCTAAAATTCAATGACAAAAAGAAATCGTGTTCCATTGTACATTGTCTTAGTGTTTGAAAAGATTCTAAAAGCTCAAGAATTGCATGATAATACTATACGTTCCAAGGTTCTCCTAGAACCCCCCAATATCCGTATGGGTTTGGTTTGGGGTTGGGACAACTCTAGGTTCGCCCAAGGTCCTCCCTAGGCACCTCAAGTCAACCCAAGGGGACCTATGGCCCAACCATCCAAAAAGTTTTAAAAAGTCAATGTTCCATTAGGATACGCCTGTTGGAAATATTGTCATTGATGTCAAGAAGGAATTCATTATATAAGTTTGTCACTGATGTCAAAGAGAAATTAATGATCAGATGACATGAGGAAATTGATGAAAAGAAATATGTGAAAAAGAAGAGGATAGATGACGAGATCATCTCCTAAGGCAGAGATCAAGGATGAGATGCTAGAAAAGGAATTGTTAAGGAATGTGTTGAACACATCATGCTTGTTATATACCAACAATGATCAATAGAAAGACATTTGGAAATGGTTTTCAGCTTACAAAAGGGAAAGCTCATTGTAGTATCTTATAGATGAGGTTGACACAATTAGAGATGCATTATAGTATATATTCAACCGAGACACTTACAATGGCCATGAGAGGAGGATAGTATGAATAGCAACTAAATGATTTGATATAGCAAAGACTACGATGCCAAAGACAAAAACTCATGAAGGAGGCATATTAATATATAATATATTTGCCATGTTAAGATGTGGAGAAGCAGTGACTTGAATATAGGATGCAGAAATTAAAGACAATGAGCAGTGACTTGAGTATAGAAAGCAGTGATCACATCTGTTAAGATAGCAATGACATATTAAAGGAAAAGACGACGACTTTCTCTTTAGCAAATAAAGTTTTGTGATAAAGTTTCAAGATAACAGCGCTGTGTACTATGAAAGGAAAACACATTAAGTATCGTGCTGATCGACCTGTACTAGTCAACTATACTTTGGAGTCCACAAAGATGTAAGAATGCATAGTGATAGCATACTGTTTAAAAGCAGCGATGGATACAGATTAATTACTATTCATAATAGCAATGATCACTATTAGAAAACAAAAGCATTGATTATATTAATATCATGAGTATAAAGCAATAGCAATTAAAGGGATTTGTTGTGACCTTTTCACACATCACCCCATTCAAGATGGGCACCCCCCTAATTTTTGCATCGTTTCGAACTTTTGGCTTGTTTTTTGCTTGTTTTCCTGTTCTCTCTCTTTTTGCTGTCTACTTTTCCGGGGTTGTGCCCGTCATTGAGTTTAAACGTGAATTTTGGCCAAGTCTGAAAATTAGGGTTTGTACTTTCCTGGTCAGTCCAAGATCAAGCGAAGTGAATAAATTGAAACCAGAGCTTAACATTGATGTCAGTGTGCTTCCAGTTGACTCTCAACTAAATTTCATTAGATTCCAATCACTTACTATTTTTAGTAAGTGTGTAATTCTAGGAGTTCCTTCAGCATTCTTGAAGTTTTAACAGTCACACTGCATTCAGGACGCATCAAGCTGCTCGCCTACAAAATTTGAGCTGAAACAGACAACTTACTATTTTTAGCAGTTCAACTTCCAAAGCAAATTTCAGGGTTTATATGCAGAGTTTTCCGATGCATGTCTGAGGATTCCTTCTGAGTTTTCAGAGACCTTCGCGATGATGTAACATGCAAAATGAGATAATGAATTTCAAAGTTCAGCCATCCGAGGCTATTTTTAGGATTTGCATGTCAGGGTTTTCTTTGCATGTTTGCATATTCCTTATGGGTTTTTCGAGAGCTACGCAGTGATGTGACATGCAAACGGAGATAATCACTTATTCAGGAACTTACTATTTTTAGCAGGTGCATTCTGGTAGCCGCCTCCCAACACTTCAGAATTACAAATTGATCGCAATCAACAGAAACAAGGACAAACGGAGATCGTTTGATATGCATGCAAGATCAATTAGGGTTTCCAGCTTCAGGACCCAAAAAGAGGGGTAAAAAGTCAGAATTTTCGAAAACCGGTGTATCCCACCGTGATCAGCATCTTGCGAGCTATCCGCTGGTAAAGTTTGAAGGAAAATGGAGCACCTACTATTTATAGTAAGTCATTTCAGAAACTGGCTAAAAATAGTAAACCAGTGTCAGGTGCCGATGTCAACAGGCACGTCACTTGGTGAGGAGCACGTCATTCGAATTTCAAGTCAAATGGAGCCGTGGAGGCCTTAGAAACAGGCAATGACTATAAATAGTAAACCACCTCCAAAAGCATGCCAGAAATAGCAGGTCATCACGAAGTCTCAGTATAAACAAGTCAAGCAGGTAATGAGGACCCCATGGCGCGAATTTCAAGACAAACGGAGTTGCAGAGGATAGAAAATCAGACACTTACTATTTTTAGCAGGCTGGCGCAGTGAAATTAGGGTTTCCTAAATTCAAGGGCGAAACACGAAAGTCATGTAAATACGGCTTCCAGCCATGATCAACACCCCTTAGGCAGTCAGCACACAAAGTTTGAGCAAATTCTGAGCAATTGCTATTTTTAGTAAGTTTCTAAAAATAGCAGGTACAGGCAGGGATCAGGCCCCGACAGCTCAATCACGTCTCGAGGTTCGAAACAAAGCAAAATCCAACTTTTTGGAGCCAAAAATCAGCTTAAAATGCGAAATTTGGGAAACTTTCTAAAAATAGAAAATTAGGGCAAGCCAGGGCTAGCATGAACAAATTGTTTCGAGTCAGACGAAACTATAAAGAGTTCACTAAGCCTGAGAAATTTCAAGTCCAGCCAGTGAATTCGCCTTAAGAAGCTGAGGATGGATGAAAACTTTGCTAAGGCATGAAAAATGAAAGCTCCATGGTAAAATGTGCCCTTGAAGCTAAAGTTGAGAAGAGTGACCTGAAATTTGTCTAAGTCCTTGAAATTAGGAGGCATGGAGAAATGCGCCCTTGAGGCTGCAAATTGGATAGAGAAATATTCTAAGTGCTTTAAAATGAAAGCCCACAGGTCAAAGTGCGCCCCAAACTTGAAGGGGGATGAACTAAAATATTCAAAGTCTTTCAAATTTGAAGAAGAACCTCCTATTTGCGCCCCACTTGAAGAATGAAATAGCGAAGTCCTCTAAGGAGTAAAAATTGAAAGTTCTAGCTATGATTTGCGCCCTTACTAGAAGATGGGCCTCCAAAATATTCTAAGTGTTCAAAACTGAAAGCAGGACCTCTTATTTGCGCCTAGACTAGTGGCAGCAGACCCCTCCAAAAGTGCCTTGAAGAAAAGAGGGTAAGATCTTTTCTAAGTGTTGACAAATTGAAAGCTCACATGGTTATTTGCGCCCTCGGCTGGAAGAGTAAGTTTAAAAATGTCTAAGTGTGGAAAACTCAAAGCTCGGCCAGTCATATGCGCCTTTGACTAAAAGAAAGGTTGAAAATATATCCTAAGTCTTTTAAATTTGAAGTTCTCCCCTGTTGATGCGCCTAGACTTGCCTGTGGAGCTTTGAAAAATGTTAAGTGCTAACACTTGATGTAGAGGATCCCATATGCGCCTTGAAGAAAAGATGAAGAGGGAAAATATTCCAAGTGTTACAAATTTGAAGGAGGACCTTCCAAGTGCGCCTTTGACCAAAGGGAGGTTGATGAAATATTTTTAGTCTTTAAATTTGAAGAAGACTCCTCTATATGCCCATGCAAAGAGGAAAGGTCAAAGCAAGCAAAAGGCGTTGAATACATGCAAAGACAAGTGGCATATGAAGAATATTCAAGGCATTTAATCCATGCAAAGAAGGATAAAGACGAAAGTATTCATGCATGAAAACATGGACAAGTGGCATTAAGACTCTTTGAATACGCCATGTGAGGACTAAAGAGATCCCAACGCCTTGGAAGTGGGTCCACCTTAACATGTATGCACCCAAAGATGTTGGAAGAGGAATAAACGCCCATGCAAGTTGATGAAATATTCTTTTTTTCCTAAGTATTGATATTTAAATATCACCTTAAAGAAATACGCCCAACTTGAAGGAGTATTAAAATGTGCCAGGATATCAATAAAATTGGCAGTGGATACGTCGAGAAGGTGTCAGCTTTGCAAGGATAATTAAAATTTTTCAAGTCAAAGCAAAGAAATACGCCTGGAGTTGAAGATAATGGATCAAATTTGGTGAGAAATACTTTTCCTAAGGTTTAAAATTCAAAAAAAAATTAAATATACCCCTTCGTTTGGACACATGAATTCAACATGTTCTGAGGGGAATTTTCTTCTGGGTATTGAAGATCTTCAACAAGGAATGGATTTTATTGTCTTCTACACTTCGCCAAGACTTCCAGGGTGGAGATTTTGATTGGCACTTGAAATAATGAATTTTCATAAGGAAAATTTTTAAAAAATTTCTAAGGCAAAATGAATAACGTATGTTTTCGAAAGTAAAATGCTCAGATGATGAATTTGAAATGGATTGCCTAGATGAATTTGATTGAATTCTTCGTGGGATGAATTTTCCAGAATCAAAGGTGAATAAAATTAAAATACTGGAGCTTCAGCTGGTGAATCAAATTTCTTTAAGAGTGAATTTGAAGTGAATGTTTTCAAAATAAATTTAAATGCAAAGTACGCCAATCAAAGTCAATCTTTTCAAAGATTCCAGCCGCCAAGTGACAAGTGTCAAAATTGCTAGAGGGAGGAAAATTCGAATTCATGCTGTGGAGTAGTGGATATTTAATGAGTTATGCTAAATTTGGCCTCCTTCTAGAATTCGATTTGCCTATATAGGCTGAAAGTTTATTCTTTTTTCTCCACCAAATGAAGAAGTTCGAATTTGCTTGAGGAAAGTTTGTAGCTGAAAGTTGGTGAAGAAGTTCGACTTGAAGAAGGAGAGGAATTATTGTGTGCTGAAGCTCAAATCAATTTGCATTGTGGCTGCAATTTCTGAAGTACAAGTTGCTGAAGTTGCAAAGTTGTTGAAGAATTTCTGTTGCTGGAGATAAATTTCTGAAGTTGAGGAATAGAAGTAAAATCTGAAGTGCAGGTGCTGAGATTGATTTTCTTTTCGAAGTGTTGAAAGTAGTACTGCTGCAAATTGTTGAGGCTCAAGGCTTTAACTTCAGTGTTGTATTTCTCGAAGATTGGAGTTGAAGTTTTAATGCTGAAGTCTTTTATTTTCAAAGCCAATTTCACTTGACAGCCATCTTACGAAATTTCCCATTTAAAAAAAAAAAAAAAAACTTAGAATTATAATGCTTGTTTTTTGTTTTGCAGATGGCTGAAGTTGGCAAAGAGAATACTTCCAGGAAAAGAATTTATGGGCAGGGATGAACGTCAAGGCCAAAAGCGTGATGACTTGGAGTAATGCAGCAAGTGGTCCAAGATGATAAATCACGAAGGAAGAAAAGTTGCAAAAGTGGCTAAGTGTTGAGACTTAGTATAACTCAAGTGGCAAAGAAGAAGTTGAAGAACAACGTCAAGAAAAAGATCAAGAACAGTGTGAACGCGTCTACAAACGGGAATCTTCTAGAAGATGGACATTAATTACTCATTTATTTCCCCACTCTTCTTTATAGCGATTTTTAGGGTGAATCTTGTTTAGGGCTGAGGTGGCACAATTTGGGCCATCCAGCCGATTGTAATCTGAGCCGTCCGTTGGACTTGGCCAACTATAAAAGGGGGAGTCCCCCTCATTTGTACTCATTAGATCAAAGTTAGGATAGCAGAGAAGGAGTAGAGAGAAATTGATAGAGTAGAAAGTAGAATAGTTTGATAGTGTAGTTTAGATTGAAAAGGAAGGAAAGTCTTCCCTTTGAATACTTTGTAAGAAGTTGTCGTGAATGCTTTCGTAATAAAAGAATTTTCATTGATAGTGATTTCTTCTTTGTTATGAGTAGTTGTCGAGGCTTCTTCGTCCTTCCAATTCAAGTAGAATCAAGAAGTAACTTAATATAGAGTAGTTTTCATTTTCATGCAAATAGATGTTAGTTGTGGACTTGTGGAGTTAATCAAGGCAACTTCTTCTAATCCATACCACTAGCAGCTTGCTAACGGCAAGTTTGCCTTGTGTGGTCAACTAGAAAATATTACAAACTTAACTTCGATTGTGGTTCATGTGTTTGTATGCGTCGTTTTGATGGCACTTACATGTTGAATTATAATTTGAAAACCTCTTGTCACTCCCTTGAAGATTGCACCAACTTTGTGTAAGTTGTCCAACGTGAGGCGGAGCAGAGTCTGGTCAAAGTCTGTCGAGATTGATCCCACGTCCTGTCCTTAAATAGAACATAAACTTCTTAGGCCCTACACTCATTTTAAATTCAGTTCATTTCTGGTTAGAATTAGGAAACTTGTGCCCACTTGCCAAATCATTTGAATTACATGAAAGCTCTTAGTCTGCTGTCTGCTGCCAACTATCGAACAATTGTGTAAGTCCCCTTGAAATACCAGCAAAATCACATCAAGCCAATTGAGACTATTGGCACTGAAGGAACCTTGGAGTTAAATGTATGACCTATCTCGCAATCTTAGCATGTACGAAACTTTGTTCAAGAGAGGATAGAGTATCTGTTGGGAAACTTTATTCTATGTTGGTGCGGTCATGAAAATCACATCAACAGGATTTAAATTAGCAACTAAGATAAAAACAAGAATGGCCGACCTCATGGAGAAGTCACCACCCTTGGGAAGGTGTCCCAATTTAAAAGACTCACCTCTCTTCATGTAGGCGATGGAGTATATATAAAGGAATAAAAAAAAGGTAAGTAATGAAAATTATTAAAAATTCAAAAAGGGATTTAAAGAGCAGATCAAACAGCCTTTGTATGGAGGCACAGCCTTTGTATGCTAAGGCATCCAAGTGTGAGTTCAGAATGACAAAAATCCTCTACTTGACAATGTGATTAGTGCTCAGGGTGTTTAGATTCATCAAGAAAAGATACAGGCGATTCTTGATTGGCCACCACCGAGATCATTGACAGAGTTGTGGGGTTTCTTTGGTTTGTGCAGCTATTACAAGAGGTTCATTAAGGGGTTTTCACAACTAGGTGCACCTCTAACCAACCTCACCAAGAAAGGGGCTTTCAGATGGACGAACGAGGATCAATAGGAATTTGACAAACTTAAGGAGGTGATGAGTTATTGTCTCGTGTTGGCACAACCATACTTTACTCAGCCCTTTGTACTTGAGCCTGATGCTTCAGGTGAAGGAATTAGGGCAGTTTTAACGTAGAATAGACATCCTATCGCCTACGAGAGCTGGAAGCTATGAGATAGTGATAGGCTCTATTCCATCTACGACAAGGAGATGCTCGCCATCATGCATGCATTGGCGAAGTTTAGGCAGTACTTGTTAGGTGGGAGGTTTGTGGTTAGAACAGACCATAATAGCTTGAGGTATTTTCTAGAACAAAAAAATTTGAATGAGAGGCAGCAACAGTGGGTCAACAAGGTAAAAGCATATGATTTTGACATAGAGTATGTCAAAGGGAAAAGAATTTTGTTGTTGATGCTCTTTCTAGGGAGCCTAATGTTTGCTCTCTAGCAAAAATCTCAGCCGATTGGAAGCTCACCTTTTAGTCAAGTATATGGAAAAAATCAGGATGATAGATACAAGGTAATAGATGATATTATTTATTATAAGGACAAAATTTACTTGGTTCCTGAGTCAAAGCTTAAGGAGAAAATTTTGAGAGCTATCCACGATACACCATTGGCAGGACATCTAGGATATTTTAAGACTTACAAGCAAGTCAGAGAAAGGTTTTCATGGAAAGTCCTCAAGGATGATGTCTTGTGACATGTGCAAGAATGTATGACTTGTCAATAGAATAAGTCACAACACACTTTTCCAGCTAGATTGCTTCAGCCATTGCCCATTCCAAAGCAGAAATGGGAGAGTTCTCTATGGACTTCATTACTGGTCTACCAAAGGTACAAGGCAAAGATTGTATTTTTGTGGTAGTTGATTGGTTGACCAAGTTTGCACATATTTTCGCTATCTCATCAAAATATAAGGCATAACAGGTTGTAGAGTTGTTTTTTAGGGAGGTGTTCAGACTCCATGGCTTGCTGAGAAATATAGTCAATGACAGGGATAGCCAATTCCTTAGTGCTTTTTGGCAGGAGTTGTTTAGGTTAGTCGACACTGTGTTAACCCCTAGCACCAATTACCACCCTCAAACAGACAGCCAAACAGAGATTGTGAACAAATGGGTTGAGGGATATTTGTGTAACTATGTGGCAGGGTGGCATATGGCAGGGCAACAGAGGGCTTGGATCAAGTGGTTACATTTGGGCAAACACTATTACAACACCACCTATTATATGTTGATTGGAATGACTCCTTTATGAGCCTTATATGGATATGATGCTCCATCATTTTTGGATTTAGCTTTCAGTGATAGCAGGGGTCCCAAAGCTAAGGATTGGATCTAGGAGAGTCAAGATATCCTTAAATCACTTAAGGATAATCTTTAAAGTGCCTAGTGTCAGCAGAAAATATATGCAGACAGGCACAAAGTTGAGTGAAGCTTTGAGGTGGGAGACTTGGTTTTCTTGCACCTACAGCCCTACAAGTAGTCTTCTTTGAAGAAAAGTGGTGCAGAAAAATTAAAACCTCACTTTTATGGTCCCTATAGGATTGTTTGGAGAGTGAGGGAAATGGACATATGAGCTTGAGCTACCAGATAATAGTAGGATCCATAATGTGTTTCATGTGTCATGCCTTAAAA
>VDFB02180280.1:0-21557 GCA_007258455.2 Sequoia sempervirens
AAACTGAGACAAAATGAGAACCTGATATATTCGTACGGCAGCCTCAAAAGGTGATTTGATGGAACTTGATAATGATAGCAGACTTCACATATTGAATCGATCTCACTTGCTGATGAAGCCAATTGTTAAATTTATGTGAACAGATTAAATGCACAGAGAGTAATTCAAAAATCAGACAAAATAACACAACATGTACCCTGGGAAAACCCTCCTCTTGAGGGAGAAAAACCCAGCAACAAAGATCTCTCTTATATTTGATGCAACAGAGGCAAATTTACAAATTACACAGAGGTCTAACACAAGACCGATACCTGGCAATAATAAATGCATATAATAAATTCTAGGAGGCACCTGGTAGCATCAGAACACAGATCCGAAAATGTTCAATCTGCACTGAGGGGTCTTCAGACTATGCAATGAATTGACTTCAATATTGGATTCGCACACCACTGTGAAAGTTCGTCCTTGTATTATTGTGTTCGCACTTGCTTGTTCTATCCACACCTGATGATATTGCAGATTGATACGAATCGCGTCAACCTGATCCTTGAGTTCGCACTGATTTAAATCATGAAGCTGATGTATACGCACTTAGATCTTAGGCAAAATCGCATTTTATCGTTAGCTGTGTTCACTCTTGAATGATGGATAAATCTGCATATAGACAACAGCTGTGTTCGCACTTGAATGAGGGCTAAGATTGATCTTCAGTATGTATCGAACTGAACTTCTATTGCCATAAGCTCACACTGTATAATGCAAGGCTGTTGAGAGTGACAAAAACCTGCTAGATGGTGATAATGGACGAAACAAGAAGAATATAAACATGCATGCCTCAAGATCCTTCAAGTCGGCCTCAATAGATTTCGAATATCCTTTAACAAAGGTCGGCCTCAAAATGAATATTAATTATCTTCTAATAAAAGATAAACATCGAATTCTTTTATGTCGGCCCAAAGATGAAAAAAAATAATTATAAATTGTATAGCCAACGGCTATCATCCAATTTATGATCCACGAAGGAGCTGAGCTGGAAGGAGCTACCTAAGCTGCTATATCATTAACACTCCCTCTCAGCTAGGGAGAGAACTTCCAGCTGCATAAAAAATGAATCATCTCCATATGAGGTTTATCTGCCACCATTGCCTGCAATCAGATATGAAGAGAGTAATATCACCTCAATGTGATATCAACCATCGCATGGTTAAGTACTAGTGTTCATCACTTGCGTGATGTTGTCACCTCAGCGTGACTTTCACCATGGCTCTCCCAGAGGGTGAAACACAAGTACAAGAAGATCATCACGAACTCTCTCACGTGATGTCATGGAGTCACACACATGACATCCACCATGACTCAGCTCAGAGGGTGGAAACGAGGGCTTTCACCTCAAGTTCTTCCGTCACAGAAGAACGTGCAATAGTAAGTACAAGTGTTCATCACTTGCGTGATGTTTGTCACCTCAATGTGACTTTCACCATGGCTCTCCCAGAGGGTGAAACACAAGTACAACATATGTCACGGAGTCGCACACATGACATCCACCATGACTCTCTCAGAGGGTGGAAACAAGGGCTTTCACCTCAAGTTCTTCCGTCACAGAAGAAAATGCATTAACAAGGGATTTCACCTCGAACTTCTCTCACAGAGAAGAATTCATTAAGCAAGGCTCACTGATACTGAGACTCATACTCAGTCAAGGCTGGATTCTCCACCATGCCAAGCTTGTCTCGAAAGTATACAAACTTTACCCTGGCGAGAGGCTTGGTGAGAATATCTGCCGTCTGCTCATTAGTGCTAATGTACCTTAACTGTACAGCCTTCCGCAGTACTTGATCTCAACCAGCTTGGACCTCTCATGAAACACTGGATTGACAGAGGGCTTCACACAACTCACCATGAATAATAGTAGACTCCATTGATTGTCCAAACAATCCTGCCAGGAGCTTACGAAGCCACACTGCTTCTCGAGCTGCCACACAGGCTGCAATGTACTCGTCCTTCGCTGTACGTAGTGCCACAAAACACTGCTTCCTACTGCACCAGGAAATCATAGCGGAATTCAACTGAAGCAATCGCTAGAGGTTCCCTTCTGATCTGCAGCACAATCATCTTCTATAGGTTCAGTAGGCTCCCTCTGAATCTTTATATACTTGGCCTTGCAATGCTGCAACCTTCACTTCTTCTCAGTAAGTTACAGGACTCCCTCTTGATCCCTACTTTAGAACTCGCAAAGAAGTCTTTAGGAAGTGAACTCCCTCTAGCCACCAACTCAGTCTCATGGCTTGATCATTCCTTTGGTTGGCATGACTTCCTCGTAAGATGCCTCAATCTTTTCATTGCTTAAACAATCTCTCATCACTTTCCAGCTTCTAGCTGTTCACAAAGCATTTAGGGAGAGATTACTAATAGTTTATGATTATCCAAGGAAATATCAAGACTAGAATCATACAAGTTTTACTATCTCAGGTTAAGTATGAACACATAGGAATTTCTCTATATAATGTTAGAACATGAATAAGTAAATCATTCTGAAAGAGAAATATATCAAAGGATTAAACTAAATGGATAAAGAACTTATCTCTATATAATTTGATATAATTCTTTCGTTCATCTTTTACTCCTCTCGAGAGTGCCAACCTCTGCACAACAAAGGAATGATCTGCACAACTACAGATTTCTTGAATGTATTAAGCGATTAGCATGTAGAACCAACTCTCTCAAGAGTTCAAGATTCTATCACAAAGCATGCATTGGAGAGGGATATCGATGTGATCAACCTATCACAACGAAAATGCAAATCTCTTCTCTTTTCTTTATTTTATCTCAAAGTCATACTTCAAGGATCTATATGATTAGTATGAATCAACTCACAATAGATAAATTGAAATCTTCAAAGGATCTTTGTCCTAGAATTCACAATTCAAGAGAAATAACAATCTCCTTATACTACTCACACAAGATCCAGGATTAAAAAAAATACAACTTAACAAACAAGGAATACTTATCTATTTGTAAGATCCGCTGATTTTAAGCACAGATCAACACACAACCCTTTTTTTTTTGAACACAGGCCCATAATTCAGAATAGAAATTCTCTTGAGTCCTTCTGAGGAGAGGACTTATTTGCATCTGCAAATGAAGCATGCTGATTAGGCCTAGTTGGGCAATCCTTGGCGAAGTGCCCAAACTCATCACACCTAAAACATTGAATCTTGGACATATCCCTCTTCTTCTTGGATGGAGGTACATTATCATTTCCCTTGTCCCGATTCCTCTTGAAGAAACTTTTCTTTCCATCTTTTCCTTTCTTCTTTGAAACATGGGAGGCGAGAACATGAATGTCTTCATTCTTTGAATTTTGACCAACGCCTCTTGCCACCAACCTTGATTCTTCTTGAATGCAATCAGATCTTAGGCGATCAAACTTAGGCAGTTTCGATCTTGCACTGATTCCTTGAATGAAGGATTCCCAAGACAAGGGCAGCCCATTGAGGGCGAGCATGGTTAAATCCTTATCATCAACTATATTCCCAATTGTTGAGAGCTGGTCTCTCAAATTAGAAATCCTCATGAAGTATGCAGTAACTGACTCTCCCTTTGCCATCTTCACATGATGCAATTGATGCTTAAGTGCAAGGGCTCGGCTGGTATTGTTGACTTCATACATCTCTTCCAAGGTCTGGAGCATATCTCTTGCTGTCTTCAACTTTGAAATGATAGGAACAATATGATCCTTGACTGAATCAACCAGAATCTTCATTGCTTTGATGTCTTTCTTCAGCCACTCCTTTTCTTCTGCCTCCTCAGGTTCAGAAATGCTAGGCTCCAAGAGGTCACCCAGATCATTTTCACGCAAGGTGAGCATGATCCTAAATCTCCATGAAGTGAAATTGATTGCACCTTCGAGTCTGTCTTGAACCTTCAAACCATTCACCATCTTGGCTGAGTAGGATGAGTGAGCAACAGAAGGTATGCTGATTGGCAATAATCTGATCACGATCCTCAAACCCGCTCTGATACCATGTTAAATTTATGTGAACAGATTAAATGCACAGAGAGTAATTCAAAAATCAGACAAAATAACACATGTACCCTGGGAAAACCCTCCTCTTGAGGGAGAAAAACCCAGCAACAAAGATCTCTCTTATATTTGATGCAACAGAGGCAAATTTACAAATTACACAGAGGTCTAACATAAGACCGATACCTGGCAATAATAAATGCATATAATAAATTCTAGGAGGCACCTGGTAGCATCAGAACACAGATCCGAAAATGTTCAATCTGCACTGAGGGGTCTTCAAACTATGCAATGAATTGACTTCAATATTGGATTCGCACACCACTGTGAAAGTTTGTCCTTGTATTATATTGTTCGCACTTGCTTGTTCTATCCACACCTGATGATATTGCAGATTGATACGAATCGCGTCAACCTGATCCTTGAGTTCGCACTGATTTAAATCATGAAGCTGATGTATACGCACTTAGATCTTAGGCAAAATCGCATTTTATCATTAGCTGTGTTCGCTCTTGAATGATGGATAAATCCGCATATAGACAACAACTGTGTTCGCACTTGAATGAGGGCTAAGATTGATCTTCAGTATGTATCGAACTGAACTTCTATTGCCATAAGCTCACACTGTATAATGCAAGGCTGTTGAGAGTGACTGAAACCTGCTAGATGGTGATAATGGACGAAACAAGAAGAACATAAATATGCATGCCTCAAGATCCTTCAAGTCGGCCTCAATAGATTTCGAATATCCTTTAACAAAGGTCGGCCTCAAAATGAATATTAATTATCTTCTAATAAAAGATAAACATCGAATTCTTTTATGTCGGCCCAAAGATGAAAAACAATAATTATAAATTGTATAGCCAACGGCTATCATCCAATTTATGATCCACGAAGGAGCTGATGATAGCAGACTTCACATATTGAATCGATCTCACTTGCTGATGAAGCCAATGACCTTTCAAATGCAGCGCCTATTCTTCTATGCCTCCAACAAAGTCTCTTGATTTTTCTCAGAATTTATCTAGGCTTCTAGACACCAAATCGTCCCTCTGCCATGGCCGCCCCTGTTCAGATCTGAAGAGTATAATATGAAATGTAGTCTTCAAATTCGTCCTTCCTCCAGTAACATAAACAGTCTCCAAGATGCCTAGGATATGTCAATTCAATCCTCAATGAAAATCAATATGTACATGGGCTGATATGATGAAATCGACCTTCTCCAATGGCTGCTAACAGTTTGAAGTTACCACATAAATTATTCACCAATCCAAATTGGCCTTAGGCCACAAATTTTCCCAATGAGAAGAACTGATATATTCTCCTCTCTCAACTAGCTAGGGTTGGTGTCACACAACCGAAACTAGCAAACTAAGAGAATTTTACTTCTCCAGCTGTAACAAGCATTCAAGCTCTCCAATATGCAGAAAATATAATTGACTCCAGGATATCTCAAATGCCCTCCAAAAGCCCCTTATAAAGAATTGACAAGAGATTTCAAGAAGCTTGTAGAATAAATTATTATTTTACTCTTTTAAGTGACTTTTTAATATTATTTTATTTTTTAGTCACTTTAATATTAAATTAATTAAATATAAGGTTACTTTTTAATATTTTATTTTTAATAACCTTATAAGTAATTAATTTAATATATTCCCCTTATTGCTCCAAATTGGGGACATGACAAGTACACAACAGATACCCTGGGAAAACCCTCCTCTTGGGGGAGAAAAACCCAGCCAATAATATCTCTTATATTATTGAATCTCAATAAGAAATCTCCTTTACAATAGAGGCCAATAATGAGGCCAAGAGGACACACAGTAAGCTGTTTCTCACACAACAATAAGACAAAGATGATCTTCAGATTTTTATAATAGATTTACTAATCTGCTCTACTCCTCTCTTATTCGTACCTTAGACTAGTGGATGAACAATGTGTATTGGATGATTAACAATGTACAAATGAATGAGTATATATACACAGTAGAGGAGAAGAGACTTGTCTCTTCAAGTTGCTAGTTGTTGATGTGATTTTCGTGACCGCACCAACACAGAATAAAGTTTCCCAATAGATACTCTATCCTCTTTTGAATAAAGTATTCAGCATGCTAAGATTGCTAGTGAGTTCATGCTTTCAACTCCAAGGTTCCGATAATGCAATAGAATGCCCTCAGTTGGTTCGTTGTGATTTGCTGGTATTTCAAGGGGACTTACACAATTGTTCAGCAGTTGACAGCAGACAGCGGATTAAGGGCTTTCATGTGACTTGGATGATTTGGCAAGTGAGCACAAGTTTCCTAATACTAACTAGAAATGAAATGAATTTAAAATGAGTGTAGGGCCTAAGAAGTTTATGTTCTATCTAAGGACGGGACGTGGGATCAATCTCAACAAACTTCAACCAGACTCTGCTTCGCCTCACGTTGGACAACTTACACAAAGTCGGTGTAATCTTCAAGGGAGTGACAAGAGGTTTTCAAATTATAACTCAACATGTAGGTACCATCAGAACGACGCATACAAACATACGAATCACAATCGAAGTTAAGTTTGTAAAGTTTTCCAATCGACCACACAAGGCAAACTTTCCGTCAGCAAGCTGCTAGTGGTATGGATTAAAAGAAGTTGCCTTGATTAACTCCTCAAGTCCATAGCTAACATCTACTTGCATGAAAATGAAAACTACTTTACTTTAAGCTACTTCAAAATGCTACGTGAATTTGAAGGACGAAGAAGCCTTGACAACTACTCATAACAAAGAAGAGATCACCATCAATGAAAAGTTCTTTTATTATGAAAGCATTCACGACAACTTCTTACAAAGTATTCAAAGGGAAGACTTTCCTTCCTTTTCAATCTAAACTATACTATCAAACTATTCTACTTTCTATTCTATCAATTTCTCTCTATTCCCTCTCTGCTATTCTAACTCTACTCTAATGAGTACAAATGAGGGGGACTCCCCCTTTTATAGATGGCCCAGTCCAACGGACGGCTCAGATTACAATCGGCTGGATGGCCCAGATCGTGCCACCTCAGCCCTAAACAAGATCCACCCTAAAAACCGCCACAAAGAAGAGTGGGGTAATAAATGAGCAATTAATGGCCACCATCTTCTAGAAGATTCCAGTCCAGAGACGCGTTCACATTGCTTCAACTTCTTGGACTAGCACAATAGGCACGTTCTCGATATGACTTTAAGGCGACAACTTCTTTTTCCTGCTCGACAATGATTTTCCTCCTAGATGTTGTTCTTCAACTTTGAAGTTCTTGAGGATCATCTCTAACCTTTGGGTCCTCATCTTTTTCTCTATCCTGGACTCGAAAGATTTTCTCGTCTTGAACTTAAACATTTCTTCTTTGTCACTTGAGCTGGGCACATACTAAGTCTCAACACTTAGCCACTTCTTGCAACTTTTCTTCCTTCATGATTTTATCATCTTGGACTATTTACTTCACCACCGCCTGGTCTCGACGTTCCTCCTGCAGAACAAGCCAAGAGGAGAACATTAGCACACTTCATCATATAAACTTACCTTACATGATTTTCATGTTTAACTTCCAAGGGTTCATCGTTTTTCTTTAGCCAACTTTTCTTTCTTCATGATTTTTCAACATCTGTAGGCTGGGGCATATGACCGGTGCATCAAATTTCAACGCCTTAGACAAATTTCATCTTCCTCAAGGGTGTATCTAAGAGATGCACTTTTAAAATCATCTTCTGAGAGTGTTAACTTCAACTGCATCTTCTTCAAGAAATTTATTTCACCAGCTGAAGCGTTGACAACTTTGATTTTATTCAACTCTAGCTCAAGAAGATTATCATCACGAAGAATTTGAGCAAATTCATCTAGGCAGTCAACTTCAAATTCATCATCTGAAGCATTTGTTTTTCTTTTGAAAACACATTTTATCCATTTTGCCTTAGAAAATTTGAAATTTTCCTTAGGAAAATTTCACAATTCAAGTGCCGATTAAATTTTTCATCTAGAAGTCCTTGGCGAAGTGCAGAAGACCTTGAAATCAATTCCTTGTTGACAATCTTTAATACCCAGAAGAAAATTTCTTTTAGAACTTGTCAAATTCATGGGTATACAACGAATGGGTTCATTTAATTTTTCTTGAATTTTGAACCTTAGAAAAAATAACTTCTCATGAAATTTATTCCATTTTTTTTTTTATCCCTATGAGTGCTTTGTTGCTCTGGCTTGAAAATTTTAAATCGCCCTTGCGATGCTGGCGTCCTCCGATTTCTCCACTGGCAATTTCATTCGTGCCTAAGGAAAATTTCATCATTTCACTAGACTTAGGCGTTTTCCCTAGAGGATGAAAAAATTTGTGCCTTAGAAAGATTTTTTTTAAATCATTTAGCACGTTTTGAATTTTGCCTTAAATTTTTTTTTATTTACTTCAATCATCTTGTCTGTGGTGAGGAATTTTATCAATTCACATGGAAAATTTTAATGCCTGGAGGGCATATGTCATATATTTTCTCCCAACGCCTAGCAACCTTCATTACCCCTTGGGCGCATTTCATACTTGAAGAGGATGTTAGCCAAGCCTAGCATATTTTATTATTCACATCCCCTCATAGCCTGGCGCATCTCGCTTGTCGTGTAGGAAATTTCAAACTTCAATGCCTAGCACATTTTATTCCATGTCTCATTCAAATCACCTCATAGCCTGGCGCATTTAGCACATGTGGAAGGAATAACTCCAACGCCCTAACTCTTGTCTTCACATGCCTTGATATGGGCGCATTCTACCATAGGAGGAGGATAAGCATCTTTGACTTCCCTTTTGACTTCTCCTTGAGCTCCTTTTAAACTTGGCGCATTTGAGGGGGTGAAGTGGATTTTAAAATTGTCTTCTTCCTTGCCAAGCTGGGCACATATTGCATGGGGTGGAGGATGGAACTTTCAACGCCATCTTTGACTTGTCTTTGTTTTGTCTTTACATGCTCTCACTTGGGCGCATTTGACCATAGGAGGAGGATGAAATGCCTTTTGACTTGTTGACTAGCTTGAGCGCATTTCCTATGGTGAGGTGAATGAAGTTTGATTCTTGGGCGCATTTTACATGATGTGAAGGATGAAACTCTTAGAATATTTTTAGCATTTCCTCCCTAACTTGGGCGCATATCACACTTGCAAGAGGATTAAACATCCAGCCCTTGATCTTTTTCAAATTTATTCTACCATGCAGCTTGGGCGCATTTGGCATGAGGTAAAGGATTAACACATTAACACCTTTCTCTTTGACCTCTTTGACTTTCCTTTGAAGCATGGGCGCATTTAGGGGTATGAGGTGGATATCCTCATTACTTAGAATTTTTTTTTTTAACTTTCACCACCTTGCATGGGCGTATTTGGCCTAGGGAGTAGGATGAAACTTTAACTTAGAATATTTTCTTCACTTTCCTAAGCAAAGTTGGGCGCATATGGAGGCATGAGCAGGATATTTTCACCACTTAGAAATTTTTTCAATCATCTTGCTTGTGAGGAGGGCGCATTTGAAGGTGGCAGGAGGATTTAACAATGACTTAGAATATTTTTCTTGACTTCCAGCCAGCTGAGGATGAGGGCGCATCTGAGGGTAGGAGGTGGATTTATCTTCAGACTTAGAATTTTCATAACCACCACAAGGCAATTTGGGCGTATTTTACATGTCTAGCAGGATAAACTCTAGACTTAGCAATTTCCTTAGCCATTGCCAACTTCTTCGCGTCCTGCTATTTATAGTAAATCCTCTGATTTCCATACTTCTGAAGCTTGGATCAATTTGAGATTTTGAGCATAGGATCCTCATAACCTTGTCAGCCTGTTCATACTGCCATCCTGAGTTGACCTGCTAAAAATAGCATGTTTCTGAAGGTGATTTACTATTTATAGTAACTGCTTGTTTCTGAGACCTCCATAACTCCGTTTGACTTGAAATTCGAATGGTGTGCTCCTCATTGGGTGACTTGCCCGTTGACACTGGCGCCTGCTGCTGACTTTCTATTTTTAGTCAGTTTCTGAAACGACTTACTATAAATAGTAAGTACTCTGATTGCCTTCAAATTTTACTGGTGGATAGCTTGAAAGATTCTGAACGCAATGGGATACACCGGTTTTTGAAAATTCTTGCATTTTACCCTTCCTTTTGGGTCCCGAAGCTGGAAACCCTAATCTGACTTGCATGTGTATCAAACGACTTCCATTTGTCCTTGTTTATGTTGCATTGCGATCAGTTTGTGATTCTGAAGTGCTGGGAGACGGCTGCCGGAATGAATTTGCTAAAAATAGTAAGTTGCTGAAGGAGTGATTATCTTGCTTTGCATGTCACATCATTGCGAAGCTCTCGAAAAACCCATAAGAAATATGCAAACATGCAAAGAAAACCCTGACATGCAAACCCTAAAAATAGCCTCTGAAGGCTGAACTCTGAAAATCATTATCTCATTTTGCATGTTATATCATCGCGAAGGTCTCTGAAAACCCAGAAGGAATCTCCAGACATGCACTGAAAAACTCTGTGTATAAACCCAAAAATCTGCTCTGGAAGCTGAACTGCTAAAAATAGTAAGTGGTCTGTTCTGGCTCAAAATTTGCAGACGAGCTGCTTGATGTGTTCTGAATGCAGTGTGACTGTCTAAACTTCAAAAGTGTCAAGAAAATGCTCTGAATTGCACACTTACTAAAAATAGTAAGTTGCCAGAATTCGTTGAAATTTCAGTGGGAACTTGTTGGAAGCATACTGACAGCAATGTTAGTCTCTGTTTTCAATTTATTCACCTCATTTGACGCTAAATTGGCTGGAAAGTTCAAAACCCTAATTTTCAGACTTGGCCAAATTTCATGTTTAAGCTCACAAACAGGCACACCTTGGAAAGGAAGACAGCAGAAAGAGATAGAAAGAGAGAGAGAGAGACAAAACAAAGCCAAAAGACCATAATGGAGCAAAAATTAGGGGGTCCCCATTTTGAATGGGGTGATGTGTGAAAAGGTCACAACACTAGTCGACCTAGATAAGAATATAATATATGATAATCAAGGAGTCGGCCATCCATAAAAAGAAGTCTTCACATAAGAAATCGCGCCTTAAGAGAATGAGGTCGGCCTCATTCAATTCTTCATTAACTGATGCCTCTTCAAAAATTTGTGCCTCTTATAAATTAACAAATGAAGTAAGGAGAAGCTGGAAGAAATATGACTGAAGCTGCATTTAATCATCAACAAGAAAGGCATGACATAACCCTTAAAAGTGTGCAATTAGGAGTCGTTCTAAGTGGAAATGGACTTTAAAATGCACAATAGTTAGACAATGATGGAGAAGACAAGAAAAAATTGTATCCTAGTTCAGTTTGTTAATGAGAAATGCCAAAAACAATAAAATCATGTGACCCAGGCATGGTTGCTAGGAAAAACCCTATAGAACACAGTGAATGGCATGTTAAGTGGCAAATGGTTGGGTTTCACATGATCAACAATTGTTTTATCTGGCAATGTGTGATGAAAAATGCAACTAAAGAGATTTAATTAGCAAATGACACATAATTGCATGATAGAGCTTTGTTTGCCAAGCAAATGCAATTGGGTGAAGCTTAAGTGCCTATGGGTCCATGAAAGTGCAGCATGAAGAAATTTAAGCAGCAGATGAAGACAAATTGTGTGAGTAATATAACCCTGCAATAAATGACAATGCGATTTGGCAATATGGGATAAAAAAATGTGACCAAATGCCAACCTAAGTGGCAATGATCTTGATTTCATGTGACTAGGATGTTTTTGCCAAGTGATGGAAGGAAAATTGTGAGATGGGGTTTCATTTGCCAGGTTGATAAGGATGAAGGGTGTGATTGAAAACTTAATTGGTTTATGTTTAGAAATTGTGACCTCCTTGTGAGCCAATCTGATTTTAAAGCATACATAAAAAGGAAAATATTTCAAAATAAAGCATCCTTGATGACTATTGGCGTTTCAATTCGCACCTCTGGTGTGTGGATTGGAAACAGGCAGCTATGCACAGTTAGACTACTCTTCAAATTAGGAGGGGAAGCTCCCTCTTTTGCTGATTATGCGTAAAATGAATACTAAACTAATTTCCTATCTTTTTATCTCAGTTGAGAGCACAAGGTTATAAAACTCTTTGCGTCATAGCTGAGGTTTTCTTTGGTTTCGTAACTTCAACTACAACTAGGCCTAAACTAATGACGCTTCTATCTTCTCGAGTAAATTCGGAGCGAGAGAATTTAGAAGTAAATAGGGAATGGTTGGTTAAAACAAAACTTAGACAAACTGGTTTCTAGAACACATCCGAAGACTCATTGTACTTTCAAATATAAGCTGAAATAAAGTTCATGAAAGCAAAACATAAAACAAATAACACCAAAATATTTTGAGACTTTGGATCAAAGCAAGGTAGGCGTAAGATTTATTTCCTCAAAGCTTTCCAACAACAATTACACGTTTGGGACAAAAGATTGTAGCAAGAAGACAAGCATACAATTTACGATCAAACCAAATTACACTGAACAAAGTGAACATATATTGAATAACAAAGAAGCAGGCACTAAGGGTCAGCGTTTTGTTATCACAAGCACGGTTAAGAAAAATAATGAGCAAGGCTGCTCTTATTTTTACACAAACACAGTAGTAGGGAACTCTAAAATCTCCTTGTGTTAACAATCAGTCTTGCCAATTTGCAAGATTTATTCCTATGTCTAAACAAAGTAAACTAATAGTTAACTGGAATGACTAACATTAGTCAGCTGATCTAAAATTAAAGCAAGCTCCAACTGTACAATAAATATCTCCCAAGATAGACATGCATGAAAAGAGGATAGCCAGTTAACTTGGAAAAGGCATCAAGTTAACTGCTGTTTTTTTTTAAGTCTATCCTTGGAGAATGCCACATGCCTCAACTGGCAGTTCATTGGTCGCCAACTCGAGCAATCATATCCTCCAAGAAGCTGCTAACTGCCTCTTCGTCAAGGACATTGATACTCTTTTGAACGATGTAATGCCTTTGCAACATCACTTCGCCATCCACAATCTGATTTTGAAAATCCCTTCTCCTTTTAGCTGCATCATCAAATCTCGCTGACTTGGTTGCAACTTGACTCAACTTATAGTCAACAAGGTCACCGTTGAAACTACTACAGATGAGGTCCTGAAACTCCATCTACACTTCGCCAAGGTCAATGTAATCACCATCTTCACGCTAATATTGGCAAGGAATTTGTGACATAAATGTTCTTACGAACCTGAGAGTACTTGCCACCTTTTGTCTGCATTCAGTCATTTCTACGGACATTGCCTCGTAGGTTTTTACTTTGAAGATGTGTTGTTCTCTCCAAGTAAAAAGCTTTTGCTTGTTTTCTTCTGTAGTGACTGAATCATATGCCATCCTCAAGTCGGAGATGATGATCTTGTCCTTGGGTTTCTTTTCTGCCATGCTTTGCTCTAACTCCTGAATTCTTGAGCAAAGGTTGTGCACGTTGTATCTCAATTGGTACAACTCTGCAAGTATGAATCTGCCCCTAGTGATGAACTCTTCTACCCAGTCTCTCAGGTGTTTCCCATAAATAACCAATTGACTCAGTTGGTTTTGATTTGCAGATGATTCCATCATCTGTGGGAGCAAAGTGGTGACGTGTGAAGTAGGTTGGAGATGTACTGCCGCAATTGTCGATTTTCAGCCTTGAGGGCTATCTTGTCTTCACCATATTTGATCACTCTTTTCTTCAAGTTAACTGCTCAACCTCAAAGAGATTTACATCAGTTTGTCGTGTACTTCTACCAAGGTTGGCTTTGACCAATGTGAAGTCAACAGCTTCAACCTCGTTGGCGTTCCTGTCCTCTGGCGGTGTAGCAATTTCAATGACAACCTCATTGTCAGCATTCTTTTCCACGTGAACTTGCTTCTTGAGTTTCTTTTCTGATGAGTCTTGGTAGACATTTATCAAACTCTGCAAAGTCCAATTGGTAAGAAGCTTTTGTCCTCTTCCTGCCTAGGAGGTTCTCAAGCCAAGATGAAGAGTCTTGACTAACTTCACTGGGAGGATTAGCTCTAGTCTCAACAACTCCTGATGAATGAGTTGGTGTTCAGATGTCACGAATTGGTGAATCAAACTCCAAATCAATGTGAATTTGAGAAGACTGTGGTGGTGATGGAAGAATGGGAGGCCTCACTTCAACTTCTGGTATTGATTCAACTGTATCCTCAGTTGCATCCATTTGTTGTTCTTGCTGATTTACATCAGAAACCTTCATCTTTTCCTTCAAATGTCCTGACATTCTGCTACCCTTTGTACCCTCTGGAGGATTTCTTATCGCTTTCACTCTAGGTTCCAATCTAGAAGTGGTAGGCAGTGTGGTGGGAACCACTGGCGGCTCTATAACTGGAGTGACTACCCTTTGTGTGATCTTTCTATTCAAGAATAGCTTGCTTTTCTTTACAACAAGGCTTGTCCTTTCCTCAATGGAGGTGCTCTCTTTGGCGTACCAATCAATTGGTCGAAGTGGCTGCTGAGCAATCTAATCTCTGGTGTATGTGGGAAGTAAAAGTTCTCCATCATCATCTGATAAACCCTCCACATCTTCTGATAAGAAATCAATGATCTGAGGAAGAGTAAATCTTTTGTTATTACGCCTGTGCACTTCGAACTCATCTTCACAACTAAACCAAAAATCCTCCATGCTAGGTTTATGTGAAGAATTTTGACCAAGGCTAGCTGCCAAGAGACCCCAAGGGTCATATGAACGCCTTTCTATGAGAAACTTGAGATTAAGCTTCGTCATTTCATTGCTCATCAGTTTAGCGTCAGCTGCTGATTTGCATCTGTATATACCCATCTCAAAAGGGAAATTGGTAGTAGACTTGTGTTTGTTACGCAAAAAGGTGTGGACTTCATGTAATTGCCTTAGGAACTCCATGGATACTACCTTATCCAATGGGTAGAGAGGTAGCATGGTTGGACTGCCTAAGAATATACGTGTATGTAGGAGAATGTGAGGAATTGGATAAACCAATCAGCCCAATCCGCCATTGCCAATCTGGCATCTGCTGAAAACCACATATGCAACTCGTTGTCAAGGTCCCGCACTTGCATGCATCAAGAAAAGATCATTTACTCGCTTGAAGTGCCGATCTGACTGTGCAAATTCTAACTACAGGAAATGCTCATGAACCCGCTGCACGCCCAGAGTTCCAACGACATTCAACCCTCTAAACTTTCCTTGAAAGTCTATAAAATATACAAGTTATGAAGTCATGGAATTCATGGGCCTTGAATGTCATGTCCCCAGAATGATGACATTCAAGATAACAAATTATATATTAAGAAGGTTAACCATTCGATATAATTATAATTATCAAAGACAATATTATAATTATAATTATTATCTTATAAATATTAAAACATAGATATTAACAGTTTAAATATTATCCCTATGCTATAATAGATATTAAAATTAATATAAAACTAAAACTTAATATTATCAAATATAAAAATTGTAAATATAATTATGATTATGACCATTACAAGGATGCCCAAGACAATGAGTCATGAAAATTAATATAATATTGACAATACGAATTAAGGTAAGATGATATTATAATAATCATAGTAATTGCCATCACAAAGTATGGAGTGGAGTCGTGACGAGGCACTCACACTTCTCAAACTTATATTACAGAGGAATATTTATTATTGGGAGTCAATAAACAAGTAATATTAAGTTATTAACCCATCGGCTATAGGGATAACCATGGTTATGTTAGAAACCAATATCTATCACCCTGATCTATCGATTTGTGCCTCATCAGATATGTGTAGAAGACCATGGATATAGCAAATACGTCATTACTAGCATCGAGGGTTTTGCTTGAGCGCAGCCTAGTGAAATAGCGTATATGTATTTCAACATATTTTTGGGCTTCAAAAAGCGCAACCAATTATGCCGTCAGCCTCAAGAGTACAGAGCAAGCCAATAATTGGTTTTCGTCACCCTATGCTTGAAATCAATTTTATTATTGATATCGACAATTAGATGGGTCAAAGGCAATGTCAAGGCTTCAGTTATATTTCAACTATGGGAGCATATGAGGAGGATAAAGGAACCGCAACTATGCCCAGATTGCTCCCGTGGACATCACGAGTAATATTATCTAACCTTGGTTGAATGTTCAGTGTCGTCTTAGTACATGATTGAAGCCAATGATTGTGACGTGGAGATTCCGATAGCAGGTTCATAGGTCAAAAGGAAATCATGGTAAGTTAAGTTAATAAGGAGACAAATATGATATCAACTACAACGATTACATGAATAGTGTTGGCGTCACAATTCGCACCTCTAGAGTGCATATTGGCAATGGACAGCTATGCATAGTATTAACTGCTCTTCAAATTAGGAGGGGAAGCTCCCTCTTTTGTTGATCTGCGTAAAAAGAAAAGTATGCTAAGTTCCTATCTTTTTGACTTAGCTAGTAGAGGCACAAGGTTATAAAACCATATACATTGCAGCTAAGGTTTTCTCTAGTTTCCGCAGTTCTTAACTACAACTGAGCTAACGCTAAAACTTGAAGAGCACAAAGATATACTGAGAGGTGGGTGGGGGGAGGGGTGAATCAGTATATCAACTAACTTTTGCCCTCTCAACTTTTACCAACTTCAAACTCTTAACACAAAATCAACTACGCAAGAATATCACAATATGTACAAGTTGACACCAAGATTTTATGTGGAAACCCTTACGAGATAAAACCACGGTACAAATAATGTACTTTATGAATTATATAAGCTTTTACAATGAATGTAGGCACCAACCTACTTGAAACACCAATTATGTAGTTTAGTAGGCACCAACCCCTTAAATTGATTTAGTAGGCACCGACCTATTGGAGGCACCTACCCCCACTTGCCAAGCACCAACTTAGCAAAGATAATAATATCAAGAATAATGCTCCACCTTCAATGTTGCTTCCTCAACAGATGATGGACAATTCTGCTCAAACAACCTTCTGCTATACTCTTCTCTATGGATCTATCATATACTCCTCTTCACAAACTATGTCTTCTTCAACTTGCACCAAATTTGCATAAACTCCTCTTGGACTATCTTCGAATTACCTTCACAACTCTCTTCTCATTCTGCAATGAGCTCTTCATAAATCTGCTCAAATCTACTTCATATATTTGCATATATTGCCTTTAGATTTGTTGGTCTATATATGATTTTCATTTTAACTTCACACACACTTGAACTCCTTAATATTTATTCTTCTGTTGTACCCAAAATCAAAATTTTTGCTTCACTAAGGCATTTTGCTTAATTGAGTCTTAATCTTGTTAAAGTGATGTCAGAAGGTTGTTTTTGGGCTTTTCAAATATGGAGTTGGTGTCAATGTCATGTCAGTCTGTTATTGAAGAAATTTAAGGAAAATGAAAATCTGAACGAAAATCATCAAAATTTTCTATCTCTGGAGAAGGGAGCACATTTTCAAATGGGTGCCCTATCTTTGAGGGGCTTAGATCTTGTTTTTAGGGTTTGTCACCCCCAAAAGACATTTGTCTGGCATCACATCAGCTTCGCAGTGAGCTATCAAGTTTGTCAAACGGACCTGTTTCGAGTAAGTTGTGGAAGATATAGCGCAAAACGAGGCGAAAGCGAGAATTGGCTAACACTGGAGAAAAGCGCAGCTTTTCAAAAGGGCGCCCATCTTTTTGAGGTGTCAAATGAAAGTTTTTGGCTAAATGCCATCCAAGATGTTTATCTCACGTTTGTTCAAGCTTCGCGACGCATCCGTCAGTGGGTGAATCTGAGTTGTTGAAGTGCCTGAACTAGAGGTCAAACATAGGGTTAAATCTTAGTCAGAATATCAAGGAGAAAGCAAAAGAGCATCTTTTCAAAAAGGCGCCTGAGTTTTTCAAGCCTTTAATGTCTTCTTTCTAATGATCTCAGATGTTCAATTTGCCCGTGTTATGTTCAGCTTTCTGTTGCCTATCTCCATCAGTTCAGAAGATGTCCCAACAGCTTGCATTCGGAGTTTTTGTATTATTTTGGTCAGTTCCAGAAATGGCTCAAGTCTGGGAAGAAAAAGAGCAACTTTTCAAAAAGGCGCCCTTGATTTTCACCCCTCAGATGATGTTTTCTGAAGAAATGTGCCTTTGCAGCTGTCATCCAGAATGAAGTCAGCTCCGCAGTGAACCTGGGATTCAGTCCTGAAAATGGGTAAAACAGAAGTTATGAAGGATTTTGTTTTCCCTTTGTACGAGATTGAGATGTCAAAATGTGACCAAGTATGAGGAAAAACACAGCTTTTGAAAAGGGCGCTTGGGTTTTTGAGCCTTCAGATGTCAGTTTTATGGTTTGCAGTCTCAAGGTACCTTTTGATTAGTTTTTGTTCAGCTCTGCGATGCACCTGTCAGCCAGCCAATCGGTGAAGTCAGTCAACCAGGGTCAGAGGATGAACAGAGGTCCCGACAGAGATTTAAGCCTAAATTTTCATCAAAATTGGCTAAGTCTGGAATTCGCCTTAAGAGGTCAAAGTTGGATTTTCGAAAGAGAGTTGAATGGACGCCTTAACTTGAGTTCTGACTGCAGTTAGACTAAACGTTTTCTGGGTTGTCATCTTCAGTTCATATATTGGCATGTTGAGTGATCTTTCAGTTCGCATGTCGAGTTAATTGGTTTGCATATCCAGTTAACAACCTTTCATGTTGAGTTAACTTGATTGCATGTTCACTTAACTGAAGATTATTCTTGAAAGTCAACTTGAGTTCACATGCATGGCAAATTTGGTTGCAATTGTGAAGTTTTTGTGAAGATGGCGCTTCATTGAATGTCAATTGAAGTTCTGAAAAGGGACGGCATAATTGATGAAGCATGATTTAGTGAAGCATGGCGCATTTACCCTTTGATTGTCAACTAGAGTTTTCAAAAGGGTCGCCATATTTAGATTAAAGCATGAATTGTCATGTCCCCATTTTTGACGAGCATCAGAGTTCGTAAGATTGGCCTATCAGGAGACCCTCGTAGGCTGACAGAGTGGTTAGAGGGTCGTTTGGGAGCTTGGCTCAGCTTCAGATAGGCAGTGTTGATCAATTGGCTTTCGTTTGGGCTCGATCGGAGGTTTCTTGCAGAGTTGCTATTTTTAGCAGTTCCTGGCAGGTAGTGTGGGACCCTTGCTATTTTTAGCAGTATGACTTTGGCAGCGTTCAGAATCACTTCAGTGTTCGTCAGCTTCAGACGGAACAGTAATCGGATGAGGAACGAGAGAAATATTAATATTTAATTGTATTAATTAAATATTAATTATTTAATGTTTATAATATAAAGTTATAATTTTTAATTATAACTTAAGTGATTCTCATAAAGGGGGCGCCCAACATCAGGGAAGGGGCCATTTGCATATTAAATTTATAATTTAATATTTTGGCCGAGACTATTGAAAGATTAAAAGAATTAAAAGTTAAATATATTAAAATTCCCTATTATTAAGGAAATCGCACTTTTGAGCAATATAGTGCATTTGCCTTGGGAATTGGGCCATTATGACATGTTATGAATTAAAAATTGATCAGTCTTGCCAGAGAACGGAGACCTTAGGGTTTGAGTTCGAAATTCTTGGAGAACGAGCCATCTCCATTGAATCAGTTCAGAGGGTGTGAGATATCACCTGATTTACTGCCAGTTGTGAGATTTCTTCATCCAGAAGAAATTACAGAGCTTCAGAGAATTAATTGATCTTCAGAGGTTATCTATTAACAGAGTTTTCAGAGAGCTTATTCTTTCAGAAGGCAATCAATCATCAAGGCGCCTAACTTATTGATGTTCTGGAGGCTTAAGAAGGAAGCCGTACAAATCATTTATTGCAGGCTGCAGCCGTACCAGTCATAGCAGGCCGTACCTCTGAGGGGAGCCGTACTTATTCAGGAAGTTGGGTTTATAAAATTCATTCAGAGGTTACACATCTGTGGCGCCTATCTCTTCACTCCAGGAGACTTCAGAGACAGCCGTACTCCATTAATTGTTTGCTGCTGTCATTGTTCTGGCCGTACCAGCAGAGAAAGGGCGTATTCTTTACCTAAGGCAAAAACGCCTTACATATTGGTCTTTGGTCTTTCATTCTGGAGGCGCTTACATCTCAGGATCAGTGTGCAAGCTTTGGAGAGCGAGAGAAGCTGATATTGGTGGAGCCGTACCATCATCTGGAGAATATTTATTGCTGTTACAGAAATCAGGTTTTGAATAAAATCATTATCTTTTCTCCTTGCATGCAACTGGGTATCTATTGTAATCAATCTGAAAGATTAATAAAAAGGTCCAGCATGAGTATTGGCATTAAATGTCTGTAGTTTCTAGAGTTAAATGATTTTTTAGTGAATTTATTTCAAGCACTTGCAAAAATCGAAATCTTGCATTTATTGCTTGAACCCTAGAAACGTCAAAAAACCCAAAACTTCAGGAAAACATCAGAAACTTTTTCAGATTCAGAATTAAGGGAAACTTAGGGTTTCTACATGAATTTATGAACTTAGTGAAGTTGACGCATTTACCTTTGAATGTTAACTTCAGTTCTCAAAAGGGTCGCCATATTTAGAATTTTTAAGATTTAAAGCATGAGCATGAAATTGGCGAATTCATTCAACAAAGATTGTCAACTTTAGTTCTCAAAAGGGACGCTTTAGTTCTAAATTGTGAATTTAAAGCAAGTGTGAAGGATGGCAAATTCAATGAAGATTGTCAACTAAAGTCAAAATCGCATGAATTTGTTAACTAAAGTCTTGAAAGGGAAACCCTAAAGCATGGCGCTTTATTTAGCATATTCTAGTTTCAGTTAACTAAGATGGGGTCCAATCACAAGCCAAGCGCCATTTTTCAATGATTCTTGCCTTTGTACGAATTTCATAGATGAAAGTCTATTTAACCAAGCATTGGCGTCCATTATTTCATCATCTTTAGCTTCAAAGTTTATATTCTTCTTGAGCGATCAGCAAGCTAAAGGTGCCACAGGTGTCAGAATTCAGCATTCTTCATAGCAACGAGTTCAGATTGTTCAGAAGAAGGCAATTCCAGACTTATTTTCACTTTGCATGCAGGTTTCATCAAGTTCTACAACAGAGATTGGCGGATTTTTCAGAAGCAGACAAGCAAAACTTTCTATCTTCTGTCTTATTTCTTCTATTTCTCATCTTAGGTACTTTCTTCGCATGTCAAAGAAATTCAACACATATTCAACGTATTTTCATCTGGGTTCGCATACTTTAGTGTTTGCAGCAAAACCCACGTCTTAGATTTTTTCGAGAAAATCGCCCCGTAGCCTTCATTCTGAAGCTCTGTGCTTTTTTCCGAGAATTTCTTTGCATGTGGGCTTGAATCACATCTTTTTGAAAATCACACCATCTGGGTTTGTTCATAATTCCATTGTGCACAAAACCCATGTTCCAGAAAAACTTCGAAATTTTTTCCTGTCTTAGGCTATTTTTAGCCTTGTCCAGAGGTTTTTAGAAAGTTCTTCAAGTATATTCGACTTTACAGTCAAA